>SNVD02011912.1:487500-613382 GCA_013180625.2 Boswellia sacra | reverse complement strand
AATGTTGAAAAGTAATAAAATATTAAAAAATTTCATGAAGAAAATTAATTTAAAAATAATGGTTATATCCACTATCAATTTTTACTCAACTTGAGTTGATAAAATATCATTGAACAAGTAAAATATAAACAAGATTGGAGCTATTGGCACCTGAATAAATACTTTGAACAGCCAAGATTTTTTAAAAAATATTATTAACAAAAATCCATAGGATACCAATGAGTACAAGTTGTATGAAAAATAAAATAAGACTACTCTTTACACCGATTTTAACTTAACCCTAATTTCCTTTAATTACAAAATTATGAAGAATTAGATAATTATTTTCCTTGAGTTCATTGAATCGTATGAACAGTTTTATGCCAATATATACTTTTTGAAAGATGTGTTTTGATGGGATTGATGAAAAAACACAACCATGTTGATGATCAATGGTGCTATTTCTATATTCAAGGATGACGATGAGAAACAATTAATGGATGTGAGACGCTTCCAAGGCCAAGTAACAAAGAGAAAAATTGAGTGAAGCAAGATTGCAAGCAAACCCAACTATTAGGTTGACAAAAAGTACAGGAAGGAAGATAGATTTGAGTGATGTGAGACAGCAACCGTGCCCACATCTTGAGTTGGGAATAGCAGCGACTTGAAAGGATGATAGAAACTATAGGTATGATATGCTGATGAAAAAAAAGAAAGTGGTGTTATTAAAAAAGAAATTGTAGCAGAGAAGATAATAAAATTTTTTCTTCATTGGAGTAACATGGGTACATAGAGAGAGTTAAAAATAAAAGAAAGATGCTTACTTCAAGGTTTTGGAAGGTTTTTTATATTGGTATTTTGGAAAAGTTTTGAATGGTGTTATTGGTATTTTGAAGTGTGTACCAAGTATTACTTTTATTTTTAAATTTTTTTTAGATGGGTGCGTAGAGAAATTAAGTGTTTCGAGTAATTATTTGAGCGTAAATAACCCCACCCTAAAAATAAATGATAATAAGGTCAAATTTAATGATATATCTATCTGATAATATTTTGTTAATTTACTTTATTAAAAAAATTAATTATAAATGAGTTATAGATATAAAATTACTCTAAATTAAAATATATTATGATATAAATGGCTTGTTATGCACAAGCGGAAACGATAACCAACAGAATGCACAACCACAAACTATGCTAGATTACTGAATATAATAACAACTCAAGAGGCAACCAATCAACCACAATACAGAAATAGAAAGAACACCAAGATTTAACAAGGTTCGGTATAAATACCTACGCCCTCGGGCGTCGCTGAAGAAACTTTCCACTATCTTCAAAGAGAATTACAAACTTTTGGGCCACAATCAAAGACCACAACTATTGAGCCAAACTGCAATTACCCAAATAGTTGGGTCAAACTGTAATTACCCAAACAATTGAGCAATACTACAAATACCCAAAACAAAGGGGGAAAAGTAAATATTACAAACTTTAAGGTCCTTACTGAAAGGCCCTTAAACTATGAGGTCTTATATGTGAGACCTTACAATTATGGGGGGGTGAAAGATATTTCAAATGGGACACTTAACTTCTCCCATATGGCCTCCTTTTATAAGCCCATATGAGACCTAATTTTTGTTCTCTAATCAATGTGGGATTCCTCCCATTGCATATGAGCCAAAAAGCTAACAAATCTCCACCTTGGCGAATATGCCAACCCACCACAAAACTCTTCTTTTTCCCATATTCTCTATCACAACTACAATGCCTCCAAATGCGCCCAATGGCGCGGTCAAACTTGTACAATGTTGATCAAGTCCAAACAATGACTGAACTTGATCGCTGTCAAAACCTTAGTCAACATGTCTGTGGGATTCTCGGCAGTCTCAATCTTCTGAAGTAAGATTTTTCCTTCATCAATGATCTACCGCACAAAATGACACCGAACATCAATATGCTTCGTACGAACATGGAACACTGGATTCTTCGCTAAGTGAATAGCACTCTGACTGTCAGAATAAAGAGTAATCTTCTTCTGCCCAATTCCCAATTCATCCAGTAATCCCTGTAACCAAATAGCTTCCTTCACAGCCTCTGTCATAGCCATATACTCTGCCTCCGTAGTAGACAAAGCCACTGTAGACTGTAAAGTAGACTTCCAACTCACTGTTACTCTTGCAAGAGTAAACACATAACCTGTTGTCGACCGACGTTTATCCAAATCACCAGCATAATCTGAATCAACACAACCAATAGCATACTGACCACATGTATCATCCCTCTCAAAGACTAAGCCAACATTTACGGTTTTCAACAAATACCGTAGAATCCATTTCACTGCTTGCCAATGTCCTTTACCAGGATCATGCATGTACCTGCTCACAACTCCAATTGCATGTGAAATGTCGGGTCTCGTACACACCATAGCATACATCAGGCTACCAACTGCATTAGCATATGGAACTCGAGACATATACTCTCGTTCCTCATCTGTACTAGGAGATAAAGATACACTGAGCTTCATATGAGGAGCAAGTGGGGTACTTACAGGTTTTGACTGCTCTGTAATGCCAAACCGCTGTAATACCTTCTTCAGATACTGTTTCTGAGTCAAACAAATCTTGCTTCTCCCTCTATCTCTGCTAATCTCCATGCCAAGAATCTTCTTAGCTTCACCCAAATCTTTCATTTCAAACTCTTGATTCAACTGAGTCTTCAACTTTGCAATTTCTTCGACATTCGTCGAAGCTATCAACATATCATCAACATACAAGAGTAGATAAATGAAAGAACCATCACGTAGCCTCCGAAAATACACACAATTATCAAATTTGCTTCTTGTGTACCTCTGACCCACCATAAACCGATCAAATCGCTTATACCAATGTCTGGGAGATTGCTTCAAACCATAAAGCGATCTTTTCAGTTTGCATACCAAATTTTCCTTACCAGCAACTTTGAATACCTCTGGCTGAGTCATATAGATTTCCTCTTCCAAGTCACCATGTAAAAATGCAGTTTTTACATCCAATTGAACTAGTTCCATATTCATCTGAGCTACCAAGGCTAACAAAATTCTAATGGAAGAATGTTTCACAACTGAAGAAAATAACTCATTGTAGTCAATTCCTTCCCTCTGAGCATGGCCTTTAGCCACCAACCTTGCCTTATAGCGGACGTCATTCTTGTCAGGAAATCCATCTTTCTTTGCATATACCTATTTGCACCCAATTACCTTTTTACCCTGCGGTAGTTGAGCTAGCTCCCAAGTTTCATTCTTCTGAAGAGACTGCATCTCTTCGCTCATAGCTGTCTTCCACTCATCAATTTCAGAACATCTGACTGCCTCTCTATAAGCGGAAGGAACATCAGTATCTACAATTGGAAGTGCATAGGCCACCATATCAGCAAATCGAGTAGGTCTGCGAATCTCACGTCTTGGCTTATTAACTGCAACAGATTCTTGTTGCTGTAGAGGTTCCTGAGTAGAACCCTCTCCATCATCTCCCAAATCTCCCTCTGTCATAGGAGTACCATTGTCTGTCTCAACAGATCTAACTGGGTTCAATATCATCATTTCAAACTCCACCTGCTGCTGAGTATGCTCCACCTGCTGTGGAGTACCATTCACCTTTGTCTGGTTTTCTGATTTCTTCAACATCGAAGACTCATCAAATGTCACATCTCTACTGGATATAATCTTCCTCGAACTAGGACACCAAAGACGATATCCTTTTACTCCAGAAGCAAATCCCAAGAAAATCGCTTTCTTGGCTCTAGGATCCAGCTTAGATTCTTTCACATGATAATATGCAGTAGAACAAAAAACATGTAAAGAATCATAATCAGAAACAGGTTGTCCAGACCATACCTCCAATGGAGTTCTATCACCAATAGCAGCTGAAGGTAGACGATTAATGAGATGGCGTGTATAAGTCACAGCCTCAGCCCAAAATTCTTTGCCCAACCCAGCATTGGACAACATACACCGAACTTTCTCCAGCAATGTCTGATTCATGCGTTCTGCCACCCCATTCTACTGTGGTGTACCTCTAACAGTAAAATGACGTACAATACCTTCATCTTGACTCAATTTCAAAAACTGATCACTACAATACTCACCACCATTGTCTGTTCTGAGATGCTTGATTTTCTTGCCAGTTTGTGTCTCAATCATCTTTTTCCATTTAAGAAAAGCACGAAGTACATCATCTTTTGATTTCAAACAGTACACCCAAGTTCTTCTGGAAAAGTCATCAACAAAAGTAACAAAGTAGTGCCTACCCCCCATAGATGCGGTTTTAGTAGGTCCCCACACATCTGAGGGAACATAATCAAGAATACTCTTGGTATTATAAATGGTGGTGCCAAATTTCACTCTCTTCTGCTTTCCCAGAACACAATGCTCACAGAAATCCAGCTTGCAGGTCTTTGCACCTTTCAATAAGCCTCGTTTCACCAAACTGAATAAGGCTTTCTCACCTGCATGTCCCAAACGCATATGCCACAGTCTCATAATCTCTGAATCTGCATCATTATCAGAAACTGTAGCCGCTGATCCAGTAATCGTACTACCATTATAGTAATACAAGTTGTTTCTCCTAGTGCCTTTTAATACCATAAGAGCACCTAAAGTGACCCTCAGAATACCATCTCGAATAGATATATCACAGCCTTTAGATTCTAAGGCTCCCAAAGAGATGAGATTCTTCTTCAACTTCGGTACATATCGAACATCTGTCAGAACTCTAGTCAATCCATCATGATTCCTCAAACGGATCGAACCTATCCCAGCAGTATGGCAAATATCATCATTGCCCATATATACAACTCTACAATCAAGCTCTTCAAACTGAAAGAACCAATCCCGATGTGGACACATATGATAAGTACAACCCGAATCCATAATCCATTCATCAGAAACATAAGTGGATGGATGACCAACTAGACAAATATCTGAATCACTATCATCCTCACGCTCAACAACACATGCATCAGAAACAGCCTTGCCCTTTTCTTTCTTTTTCAACTTAGGACAATCTTTCTTCCAATGCCCTTTCTCACGACAAAAGGCACACTCATATTTTCCTAATCTACCCCTTGACCAAGATTTTCCCCTTTTTCCTGGTTTCCTACTTTGACTACACCCTCTCACTGTCAATGCATCTACTGACTCATCCCTATGTTCCCTTTGATCTTTCTTACGAATTTCATAATTCAACAAAGCAGAACAGACTTCTTCAAAAGACAGTTTATCTTTCCCATGGATAAGAGTAATGCATAAATGATCTAATTCATCCGGAAGTGAGCCAATCAATAGCATAGCCTTAATTTCATCTTTGAAGGTTTCATCTAAGTTTAACAAATCAACAATTAACTTATTAAACTCATCAATATGAGAACTGATGCTCGTACCTGGTTTCAACTGGAGACAAAACAATCTCTTCAATAGATACAGCCGATTCTCATTGCTTTTCTTCATATATTTGTTCTCCAGCGCCTTCCACAATTTGCTTGCAGATGTCTCCTTAGTGAACGGATACTTTTGTTCTCTACACAAGTAAGAGCGAATCAACCCACAAGCTTTTATATTAAGCCTGTCCCAATCTCTTGCACTAATATCTTCTGGTTTTATTTCTTCCAGAACAATATCCAAATCCTGCTGATACAACCCGTCCAACACCTCACTCTGCCATAAGCCGAAATTATTTCGACCATCAAATTTTTCAACATCTATTTTTGCATTTGTCACAGTCACTGTCTTCTCAGGTATAGTTGACGATGAAGCCATTACTACCTCTCACAAATAAGCTCGATACACAAATCACCAATAACCAAGCTCCAAACAAACTATTATATTCAATAACTAGCAATCCAAAATCAACAGCCCAGAACAGTAGTAAGTGCTTCAATGAAATAGCCACTAACTACCCAAAACCTTCGGCTCTGATACCAATTGTTATGCACAAGCGGAAACGATAACCAACAGAACATCCAAAATGCACAACCATAAACTATACTAGATTACTGAATATAATAACAACTCAAGAGGCAACCAATCAACCACAATGCAGAAATAGAAAGAACACCAAGATTTAACGAGGTTCGGTATAAATACCTACGTCCTCGGGTGCCGCTGAAGAAACTTTCCACTATCTTCGAAGAGAATTACAAACTTTTGGGCCACAATGCAAATACCACAACTATTGGGCCAAACTGCAATTACCCAAATAGTTGGGTCATATTGTAATTATCCAAACAATTGGGCAATACTACAAATACCCAAAACAAAGGGGGAAAAAGTAAATATTACAAACTTTAAGGTCCTTACTGAAAGGCCCTTAAACTATGAGGTCTTATATGTGAGACCTTACAATTATGGGGGGGTGAAAGATATTTCAAATGGGACACTTAACTTCTCTCATATGGCCTCCTTTTATAAGCCCATATGAGACTCAATTTTTGTTCTCTAATCAATGTGGGATTCCTCCCATTGCATATGAGCCAGAAAGCTAAGTTGTAGGAGGATCCCCATTTGGATAATCCTCATTTGGGAGTCCCACATTGATTGGTTAAGGGAATGTCATAGGGCTTATATATGGGAGGAGTTCCTCCACCTAATAGACTAGTCTTTTGGGCTGGATACTTGCACCATATATGGTGGCCCATTTGTTGAAAAAATTATTGTTGTGCGCAAGCGGAAGCAATCCGTAACAAGTGGTATCAGAGCCAACCCAAGACAGCAATGTGTGGACTTGTTTGGTTCAGACGAGGAGCAGTGGCCTTGTCTTTGTGGAGGATTATCGTTGGTGGTTCAGACAAGGATGGCGCCTCCACCCGCCGAGGCCTTGTCTGAGGAGGGGGATTGTTGTAGGAGGATCCCCATTTGGATAATCCTCATTTGGGAGTCCCACATTGATTGGTTAAGGGAAGGTCATAGGGCTTATATATGGAAGGAGTTCCTCCACCTAATAGACTAGTCTTTTGGGCTGGATACTTGCACCATATATGGTGGCCCATTTGTTGAAAAAATTGTTGTTGTGCGCAAGCGGAAGCGATCCGTAACATGGCTTACTACATTTAAATACCTGCGGACCTAACTACTTTTGTTATGAGATAGGAGGAACAATATGTGAGATATGCTTACCACATTTTCTCCTCAGAGTTATTTTATGAAGGTACATAACATTTCCTCCCTTATAGAAGAGCCTTGTCCTCAAGGCTTGAAATGAGGAAACCTAGCAGTGATTTGTTCTCAATCTTCCCATGCATGTAGCATCTTTAGGATCAACAAAAGAATTAGACCATTTCAACTAGGTCTTGAGTTTCTGGGATAGTTTCCATGCATGTTTAAAAATACGATAATCTAATATTCTAATGAATAATGTTATTCTTACAAATTTTATATATAAACTCTTACATATAAATTGATGTATAGATAATTAGAGTAGTGAATATGTAAAATCAACTTATTTAATAGAGAGTGATTATATATGAATAGATGAGTGATATACATCAGTTTGTATACATAGTTTATAACAGTGACATTACTCTATTCTAATTAGATTAAATTGAATATACACTTGATCATTAATAAATAGAGAGAGGACTGGGGTCCTCTGTAGATCCGATATTTTCTTACCTTTCTTTCAAGGATCTGTTAACATATGTCATTGATAAAGATCTACGGTCATGATTTCTTTATTTATTAAATTTTATATTCTTTTTTTATCACTTAAAACGGTAATGCTTTAGTTCCCTGTTCAATCATCTATCTTCTTCAACTCTATGAACTCCCCTCCTTCTCTAACTCAGTCAAAAGCTTGAAATTTAATACCTTCTATCTATATTTTAAAGTAAATACGCAATTTCTTAGAACTTGCCAAATTTAACTGCTTTCGTAAAATCTGAAATCTAGTAGAACCACTGTAAATCGGCACTAAATACCAGATCAGTACTTCTTCCCAGCCCTCCAATACCGAATCATCTTTTTCCTATTGATACCTCACTCATTATTAATACAATATCAACCAAAGACCATAATGCAACTCCAACCAACGTAAAATCAAATCTGGAAAATAGCAGTTGCACATCCAGATTTGTATGCATGGTTGCGCGACCAAGTTGCATGGGCCACTCTCTTATGTTTAACAGTTGGAAACATTTATTAGAAGACTCTATAACATTATCATTGAAAACATGAAGGATTAAAAAGTTGTATTTTTTTTTTTCATTCAAGAAGTATGAAAAATGTTAAAAGGTTTTTACTTTATTGATTTGTTGACAGAGACTTTGAGTGAGCTGGGGAAGGAGGAGAGTTGACGTTCATGGAGTTACAAAGGATCGATATATGATTGAACATGGATCAAAAACATAACCGTTTCAAGTGACAAAGTAAGGATAATACAAAAGTCAATCAATAAATGAATCTTGACTGCAGACGTTTACCAATGACAAATGTCAATAGCTCTTTAAAAGTACGGGAAAAGGATCTTAAATTGCGGAAAGAAGTACCATTTAGCCAAAGGTGACCAATAAGACCATTTATTTGGGCGATGAAAGAAGGTAATTTTCTAGGGAGCCATTCACACCTCAATTTGCCCAGAGGATGATATGTTGAACTCTTGCATAGTTGAATTTAATAAATAAAGACTTAATTTTAAATTCATCAAATATTAAAATTAAATCTATTTAAATATCTCAATTTTAAAACATAAATAATTTATTAATTTTAGGATACTACTTTGGATAAGATAGTTTAAGGTTGTATAAATATGAGCATATTTATGAAAATTTACTACCAAAGCTCAAGTATGGGTTTACATTAAGCCTGATAAATTTCTACACAATCTGTAAACATGATAAGAACTTATTTGATAAAAATATATATTCGGTCTACATATATTAGTTTGTGTTGGTGTCAATGTGCATGTACCATGCACATGATGAATTTTATCCAACTTGTGATAAAACAATAATCTTATTTTATTTCTTATTTTACTGTTTCTAGAAGTATATTTTAGGAAGTATTTGAGTTATAATGAATATCTTCTTAGATTAGGATATAGTATCTTGTATCCTAATTAGAATAGGAAAATATTTATTTGTCCTAATTCCTTTAGGAGTTTAATTATATATCTTCCTATTTTATTTCTCCTAATACTAATATAATTTTGATTTAAATTTTTACAAGATTTCTAGAAGATTTCGTCCAGACCTCCCACTATATATATTAAGTTATTTTTACATAACTTGGTCAGCGAAATTCATTAGTTGGTGGAGAGTGTTCTTTGTTTCGACATTCCAAGATTTGAGTTAAGAGCTTCAACGCAAATAGGAATATCTCTTTGATTTGATTTTATGAGTCTTTGATTCATATATGAGAAGTTGTAATCGTACATGAATTGTTGATTAAGTCTGTGTGAGTTAGTAGACACTTGGGATAACTTGCGCGTTAAGTGTTTATGTAATTCAACATCAGACGTCGTTGTTGTGTATAACTTAACAGTGTGTTGTTAAGTCATCTATGACAGAGAGTGGACAGTATCACTAGAGTTTAAGATCTTGATGAGATTTTGTTTTACAAAGATTAGGTCAACGTGTGAGAGTGAGTGAGCACTATAAAAGGTGTTAAAGAGTGTACAAACAAAAACTTAGTGAATTGTGCTTTATAGCTATCCGTGTATGTAGGTTTTATAATCGAACCACGTAAAAATCCTCCTATGCCGATTTACTTTACAGTTTACGGTTATATTTCTTATAACTGCATATTTCCAGAACTCACAGTTTGGATTGTTGTTGAGTGAATATGATAAAAACGAGTTTCATATTGAACTGTATTTGAATTTATTGAATAATAACCCAGTCCGCACGTACAATTTTTAGTAAAAAAGATACCTTGATAGCTTTATTTATAAAATATTAAAATTTATAATCAGTTCTAAAAAAACATTATTGATTGAGCTAATTGTTTTAACTTATGATTAAAAAAAAAAAAGAAAGGTTATGAAATAATTTTGAAATCTTTAAAAATCTTAATTTCATCATTATTTATTTACTGGAACAAGTTTATTTATTTTTTTATAAAATTTTAAAGATAGACGTTAGTAATTGATATTTTACGAATCTTCAATTATATTTTTAATATTATGTCATATTTGATGTTTTTATGGATTTTAATATATGTGTTCTTATAAAATTTCACCATAATTATTCTTGAATGTGTGTGTGTGTGTGTGTGTGTGTGTGTATGTTGTTAGATAAAAAATTGAGACAACCAATAGGAACAATATTTGAAGCCACATCATCAAGGGCTGGTCAACGAAGACTTTACCCTCACTCCCAATATTAAAACCTTTTGATTGACTAAATAATTCTATAACAAACGTCCTGCTTGGTTGACGAAGGACACGACTCCTAATTTCACCACCAAAGATATTGCATGACACAAGTTCTTGAATCATAACCGTCAATGTCAGAAAAAAAATATTTAATAAGAGCTATTCCTCCTGAGTTTAATGGTTATCTCCCAAGTTCCATAAAAATTAGTAAAATATTAGAGGCACAAGACTCTATAAAAACTTCTCTCCAAGTGTCTCTTGAATGAGATCCCTGTCCTCCAAGTGTCTCCACGGCTCCAAATGTTGTCACTAGCTTTTTTGCATGTAATGAAGTGTCACTCCTACACTATGCATGGCAACACATGTATAAGATTTACTCCTATAAATAGGCTCATTTGCTTCAAGCCAAAGTTTTTTTGGGGGGAGGGGGGGAAGAAAAAACTCTTTCTCTCTAACCTAAAACTCTCTCTCTATCTTGTCTCTCCCTGATTGACCTGATATTTTTACTCTATATTTAATCTCTGACTTGAGCATCGGAGAATTATCTTCAGCGCTCTCTAATCCTTTGTTTTCTCTTTGTGTGCAGATCGTTTAAACCACCGGAGCCTCGATTGACCAAAATATAATAGCCATCTTGTCGAACGCGTGACCCAAAATTCCTTACTTTCCCCTCCTTCTCCACATATTCCTCTATTTCCCTTCCGACTGAGTCAAATCTTCCATAACAAATATAAATTTTACTGGTGAACTGAAGGTTGATTGATTTTCGGCATCAACATATATATATATATATATATATATATTAGAAAAAAAACATATCAAACTATATTTGTTGATAAGGAAAAGATCAGAGAGCCAAAAGTTGTGTCTTTATTTTGTTTATGTTTAAAGTATAAAATTACAAATTGTATGATTATTATTTGACTTAAAAGAATAAAAAAAATTATTCGAGTTAAACGTATTAGATTTTAGTAATATGCTTTAATTTAAAGTTAAGTTTCTGTTTTTCAAATTAAACTTAATAAGTTAATGAGTCAAATTTGGATTCATAAAATTTGTACAAAACGATGAAACAATATGAAAGCGACCTAACATGACCCGTTGTTTGCTCTAGTTTATATCATACTAAATTGTTTGTTTCTTATTTTTGTCTCTTAAGTCCTGGTTGAACACCAACTAAATAATATTATAACGATTAACATATTTAGTTAACTAAATAATTAAAGTAAATTAAATTAAAATTAAAATACTTAAATTATTCAAATAAATTTAAGATAAATTGAAGGAGCTTTATATGTAGGAATTTATTATTTGGTCCTAAAATGTCTTGCTTGTCTGTGCAGTTACCATCGAACAAGAGCAAGAATCGAGCTATTACTTAAGAGCAAAAGCTTACAAAAAAGGTTGTTAGGGATATATATACTTCAGGTACATGCATTGCGAACTCGTTTCTTTTCATGTTACAATTTATGGACATCAACACAGTTGTTAGTTTTCATCTCCAAGACTGCTCATTGACAAAAACACCCAAGAATCTGATCATGAACACGATTGTATATATACATGTCTCTGTGGATTTATATTGCTGTACATATAAATGTCAGCCTTGATTGTGTGCCTGTGTACAAAAAATACAACTATTGATTGTAAACCCACAACATTACACCCTCTATTTGTGCAAGAAACAACAGAGCCTAACACTTGGAGAGAGAGAAGACAAAAAAAAACAAAAAAAAAAAAAAAGAATAGTTGCATATGCTAGCACAATCCCCCACCCCAAAGGTTCCCGTATCCCCAGTTTGGCCCTATCTGGATTAGTTCTCCAAAAGCAGATTTGCTTTCAGTGAAAGAAACTTAAAGAAACACACTTGTTCTGAAAGTGATTCTTATTTGCAATATAACTTTTTTGATGTTCATTTAAGCAAACTATGTTGAAGAAAAGTGGTCTTTTATGAATTTTGGGGGTTGTTGAGGTTGTTAAGCAGAATTTTTAAGTATAGATTATAATGTTGGTATCCATTTAACAGTGAACTAGCAGCTGTAGCTGGGGCCTAATATTGCTAAAGAAGTGTTGCCATTATAATACAAGTGCGATTCTGTTTATCACGATCATATTCTTTGCAGACGTAGCAGCAAATTTCCATTGTTCATTTCCGGAGAAGGTGCATGGTGAATACATCCAGAGTCACCTCAAGGGTACACAGCCTCACGCACTTCGATCACTTATTCTACCCACTTATTGATTTCATAAAAATGCATACATGCCAGCAGCTAATGACATGGTCAAGGCAAAGATCAACTAGAATAGAACCTTGATACTGAGCAATGCCATCAGCTGGGAGATGAACTCTGGGTGCCCTGGCCAAGCAGCTCCAGTAACCAAATTGCCATCAGTGAAGCAACGGTCTATTGGATCGGGTTCCAACCAAGTTGCCCCTGACAAGACCACATTAAGCTTCACAGCAGGGTATGCAGTACATTTCTTTCCCTGCAGCAAACAACATATAAATGGTCATCACACTGAAACAATTATAGTATGTAAACCATTAAACGGAACACAGAGAACAAACAGCATCATCAATGGAAAGGAATTGTTCGAACAGAGTAATACAACATGGAACAAGCTATTCTTTCTTTCCAAAATATTCTGCTTATTTCCCATTCCTTGTACATTCTGTAATATTGAATTTATAGTTTAAAAACATAACCAAGTTTAAGCAAATCATTGGCAATCATGAGTTGTAAAAACTAAATTTAGCCGCTGGGGGTATAGTCAAGGGTTAGTCCTGCATCAGTTGTGCCTCATTAATGAGGGACTAATTTCTCCCATTATGGCCTTTTCAAGGGACAAAACCGTGCAAGCTACAAACCAAAGCTCACAATACCTCATTGGGATACAAACTGAACCCAAATCCATACATCAAGAATTATGCTGTATGTGGCCATCCATATATATAAGCCAAAACTAAATCCATGCATCAAAATTAGTCATCCTCCCTAAAAAACGAAACTTGTATGTTGATGGATACCTTTCACTTAATTTAAAAAAGAAAATATTTAATTCTAGTGTAAAACACATTTGTTGTTACCTAGACTGTATGCGATTCTAAATCCGCTGATCTGTCTTTTTGTATGGAGATGAACAAGTTGAACAAGGCAAGAAGGTTCTAAAATGCTTAAAAAAGGAACCATATTCACTAACTTGAAGCACTGGTCAGTAGCAGCTAGTTATTTTGTAGAGATACTAGTTGCCATACAAGAGAGCTAAGACTGAATCCTAGACAAACCAAGGAAAGAAGAGTTTTGTCAAAGAGAAAGGGCTATTTCATTGTGTACCCTATACCCTCATTAGATCTCTTATAATCCCCAAGACAATAATAACGATATAAGTAAATATATAGAAATAAGTTGATCAGTAATTATCACAAATACAAATAACAAATTATAAGACATAGTACTGTTCTTAATCTATTAGGACGTTTAGAATATATTTCACCGGATGAATTCCTTTCTTTACAAGTCCTTTATTTCTATAAAAAGGCAGTCTTTGTGAAAGTATAATTTAGACATAAAAGAAGTTTCAAATTGACGTAGAATAGATTCAAGCTATCTGTTTCAGTACTCTATTCTCTCATTTTTCACAAATTTAAATAAAGTTCTTCTCCTTCCCACACTAATGTCTACTTTTGAGCTCAGATGCTCCCTACTTCTCCATAATTCTCTTCTATATGTCTTAGTTTGTTTCACTCTGGATCACATTACATCTCAAAGCATTCTCATTCCCTTTTTATGTCTTTCTTTCCAACAACAGGAGAGAACTTAAGATTTATGACGAATTATATGTGCCCACAACATGTTAATGAAGTAGCCAAACTAAATATATTTGATGACACATAATTGATAGCAAGTAGTATCTTGTTGAAAAACAATATCAAAAACAATACCTTGAGAACATCAGCTGCAGCTAAAATCTGCTGGCCATGGCAAATGGATGCAACAGGCTTCTTGAACTCCATGAATTCCTTCACTAATGCAATTACTCTTTCATCCAGTGCCAGATATTCTGGTGCTCGACCTCCAGGGATGACAAGAGCATCATAACTCGAGGCGTTAACACCATCAAAGTTAGCATTTAGGATGAAATCATGGCCTGGCTTCTCACTGTAAGTTTGATCACCTTCAAAATCATGAATAGCAGTTGGGCATGTGTCACCAGCCTTTTTGTTGGGGCAAACTGCATCAACATGACACCCTAGTACCTGAAGGGACTGAAAAGGAACAGTAACCTCATAATCTTCCATGTAATCCTGAAAATGTGAAACAAGAAAAACTATTACGGTCAATAACTAAGTAAACAAGTGCATTCATATATATATATATATATATATATATATATATATATAAGAGTGATTTTAAATTGTATAGAAATGTCTAATTAGTTTATATATGGAAATATCCTCATTTTACAATATGGAGTTGTAATATAAAGTCAGATTAAAACCAGCCACTATTAATTATAGACCACCTTAAAGTTCTTGGACGAGCCACCACTTCAAGAAGTATCATTCAATTGTCACTTGAATACATTTAGAGGCGAAGTGACCTGCCCTTTTCATTAAATAATAGCTTAGATCTAACAATGCAAACAAACTCAGCACATTTATGCTATCATGTCAGATTTTGCAAATTTCAGGGCAAAATGAATGCTAAGGTGCACTTTTTCTAGTTAATTTGCAAGAGGCTGCAAGTATTGCTGAAAAAAACATCAATGTGCATAAAGGTACACATCTAGATGACTATTTAAGAAATTTAAGGCTTCCGGAACCAGCATCTTTTTCAATGAACCATCTTCAATTAATTAAGTCAGGTTTTCCTTGCCATCTCATAAAACACTCCAGTCCATAAGATTTTTAGAGGAATTTAGTTTGGTTTTGAGACATCATAAAGAACCATCTTTATTTAAGAGAGCTAAAATTTAATAACTTAAAACCATGATTCTCTTATTAGCATCATTTGAAGCTCCGTAATGCAAGGATAGAACTTGTATATGATAACAATATAATGAAGAGAATAAGCTAAGTTAAAATCAGAACCCATATAACACTCATGCATTCTTTTACAGTGACTATTCTTGATGCCTTTCATTTGAATTTGTAAATTATAAATAAATTTATGCAAGAATATATACGGACATACTTCATATACTCACAAATAAAAATACATGCGGTTATACAATGTAAAATAGTACAACTTATTGCTAAAAGCATAAACTACGTGCTCCAATGTGGCAAGTTAAGATACTTCACGACATTAGGTTATCATAGAAGTTAAGAATTTTCTTTCAAGTAAGGATCTAAAAGTCAAGCTAAAGTTGAATTATATCAAAAGTATAATTGCATGGTTTAATGTGTCAAATAGGAGCTAATAAGTGTAATTTCTGGTCCACATGTGACCTTTTTTTTTCCTTCTATCTTGCAATATATATTTGCATTTTGAAAGCCATCATATATTATATGAATTCAAGTTAGCCTGATGTGTAGACAAAAGTGTCAAAGAGATCAAAGGCTATAAGGTAAGTAATGCTTCTCCTTAAGTATAAGATGTTTCTAACTTGAATTCTAATAACATAAGAACTTACCCCACAGAGAAAAAGGATCTTCTTATCAGAACCAGTTATGGTGCCACCTAGTGCTTTAACAAAATGCCGTATGTACTCGGCATGCCCCTTGTAGGTAGCCGCAGTAATGATATTACCATCAACAACACAAGCTGCCAAGGTTTCTGGCTCTACCCAAGAAGCACCAGCTGCAATGAGCGTAGGCCTAAGTGAACGGTATGCTGTGCACTTGCGACCTTTAACTAAGTCTGCAGCTGCCAATATTAGTTGTCCATGACAAATGGAGGCAATTGGCTTTCCAGAGTTTGAAAATTTCTTGACTAAGTCTAAAACAGATTCATTTATGGCAAGATATTCCGGAGCTCGTGCTCCTGGTATCACCAATCCATCATATGCCCCAAAATCCAATTCATCAAATGTTGCATTGAGGGTGAAGTTGTGACCACGTGACTCCGAATAGGTCTGGTATCAGATGATACAAACTTGGAGATGAGCAAAAAACAGTTCAAGCAAGTAAAGAATGTATTAATTGGATTAATAAAGAGAAGCTTTTGATTGGGAATTAGTGATTGCGGCTGCAGATACCCAGCGTCTTACATTAACAGAATCTTAACAAGAAAGAATTAAGCTAAACAGCCGCTAAGCCCGAGAATGGGGCTTAGTGGACTTGTTAAGTCTTCTAACAGCACTAATAATCTAATTTACCAGAAGAGAACCTCATATATCATAACAGAACAAAAGATTAAAGTAGAATCAAGCACAGAGCAATAGAAATTGGAGTCCGCAATACCTAATACTAATTTGCTATAGTTGTGAGTTCAGAATGAATTATAACAAATAATAATGATGGTGATGATAAAAATAATAAAATTAATTAATTAATTAATTAAAAAAAATCAAATAAAGGATTTTGTTTATTTAAGGCTAGCAGTGAATACCTGATGAGAAGAACCTTGTTGAACAGCAGTGCGGCAAATATCACCAGCCTTCTTGCCGGGGCAGACGGCATGAACAGTGACTCCATAGGCCAGTAAAGCTTGAAAAGGAACCATGGCCTGCAACCAAAACACAAACCCATATCGATTTTATTATTAATATTATTATTGCTAATAAAAGAGAAATTAAAGAAGAACAAGAAACCTCATAATCTTCCATGTAATCGCCACATAGCAGCAGAACACTTTTCTTTCCTCCTTTGCTATTGTTATTTGCCATTTCCACTCTCCCTGTCTCACAACTTGTAGCCTCACTTGCCATAGCTTAAACTATATATATGCCCTTATATCATCTACGGAGAATTTTAAATATAATCTTTTCAAAAAAAATTCATTTTCATAGCCGCCCTGCTCCACCGACACCTCTTTCACCACAAATCCTTTCCCTCTGTCGTTTATTAATTATTTTTTGTCGGAAACTGCACACCAACAAATATAATATATGCATGTAAAGCTGTGCCTATTAAATTTACCCTGGTTGGAATGGGAACCTCCTATTTGATCCATTAAAGAAAAATGGTGTGATATCATTGCTTATGTAGAAAGCTATAATCTTCGCAATCTTCACGACAGACAATTCCACCTTTTCTTCTCTTGTTTACCGGTGATTATTCTTACGTACAAATGCATAATCTTCACGATGATATAGACATGATGGATACTCCGACTGTAGCCGAAGTTTGAAAAAGTAACGCAGCGTATCTTTATATTTTAGTTTAAATCCTGTTTTCAACTGTATATTATTAATATATTTTATATTTAATATCAATGATATATTTTTTAAATTTAAAATAATTTAAAAATAATTATTTATTTTTAAATTTAATTAAAAATAAAAATATAAAATGTCGACTTGAAGAATACACGTGACGGACTTGTGTGAAAGCTGAGCACCTATAGAATGAAGAAAAATTGATCAGAAAATTAGTCGGCGGTGGTGCCGACTAAGACTCTCTGACGCTCAAGTCAGTGACTGAAGGAAATATCTTATATTCAGTATGTGTTTGAATGAATTTACCTCAAGTCCTCGCGTCCTTTTATAGCCGAGTCTTAGCGATTTTTAATCCTTGTTTAACAAGAATCCAAACGTATCCGAATATATGATAGACTATAATTCCAATTGGATATGTTTTCGATCTTGATATTTTAAACTCCCGAATTCATCTGATCACGTTATCATTCATTCAAAGTCTAATTAACCCATTCGGGATTTGCATGATCTAATCCATTCGGAATTAAGCATTCGGAAGTGACTGATCTGACCTCAACTGACTCTGAACCAATGAGAAATTTTACTTGGTAGCTCTATCAGAATTCCATTCGGTATATTTTTACTCCAAAGTCTCCTCAACTTAATATAAGCAATTTTTACACTCTACATAAGTCCCCCAGCTTTTTAGATTTCAAAGAAATCTATAAAGCTTTAATATTAAAATTTTGAATTCTGGAGCTTGTAATCGGAATTTTTTCTAATGCCAACGTAGAACTTTTAATTTGGTATTCGGAAGCCTCAAAAATTCTTAAACACTTCAATGCTCGGTACTTATTGATTCGGAAAGTTGGGTTCGGTATGTGTAAATTCCTATAAGCTTGATGCTTTTCCTTCACAAAACATTATCTTGTCTTTTAGTGTCCCATCCTCTCATCCACGTAGGATTCCATTTTCATGATTTCACATGACTTTATTGACTCCACCATGCCCTTATACTACTTCCATAATTAACCAATATAACTTTATGAACTTTGACCTGTCAGAATTTTCAGCCCATTCCTTTAAAGCCGAACCTACCTTTATAACTTTATTTTACTTTACCGATTTCGACTTCCTCTTTTACACACAAATCTCCCTTTCATCCAAAAGTCCATTTCGAACCTCTTTCAAGGAACGAAATTTCAAATTTTTCTCAGATATCTGGGAGCGTAAGCTGCAGCAGATGGCTTCGGGCAGAACAATTTTTCCATCAATCCCACAGCCAGTGTCTATTTACGCAAGATATCCGGATAGCAGTACTCATCAAACTTATTTCACCTTTTCTTCAATTCATCAAGCTCCTATTTTCTTCAACCTCCAGCAGCTTCGCTTTCTCCTTTACGGGTAACTTTCTTTATTTTTTAAATTTCTCTTTTGATTCCACCTAGAATCCTACGCATGCCATGCCCCAAAGTAATTTTCATTTTTGTGGTCATGGTCTTTCAGATTCTTATTTTTGCTGATGTTGCTTGTTGCGTGGCTTCTACTTAGTTGCTTATTCTGGGATTGAAATTAGGAAAGCCTATTTTTTGAAGCTATGAACCCTTTAGGTATTGAATGTGCCATAGATATTTCGACTAAAGACTCTATTGCTTTAGAGCTAGACATTTTTGGTGATACTGACTTATCCCCTGTTATCTCTGATTCTTGTTCCACGGCTGAATTTCTAGCTAAATTAGACAATCCTTGCACATTACCTTCATTTATAACTCACCCAAAAGAATCTTTAGGACACGCTTTATTTAGATCAGTATAATCGACACACATACGCCATTTTTTATTCGCTTTTTTCACGAGCACAACATTTGCTACCCATTCTGGATATTGAGCCTCCCTAATGAATTCTGCTCGAAGAAGTTTATCTACCTCTTGGCTCATTGCTCGATATTTTTCTTCACTGAACTGTCTCTTTTTCTGTTTTACCGGCTTATAGCTCGGGTCTACAGATAGGTGATGAGATATAACTCTTGGGTCTATTCCAGGCATATCCTGGTGAGTCCAAGCAAATACATCTGAATACTCCCTTAAAAAATCAGAAAGTTGATCACGTATTTCGATACTCAGCTTCGCTCCTACCCAAATGATTTTACCTGGATCCTTGTCTGAGATACTGATCGGAATCAGCTTCTCCATTGGCTCGCCATTTTTCTCCCCATCTAATTCTCTAGGATCCAAGTCCATAATATTTTCTGAACTAGAACTTCCCTTCTCAATCATGTCTTCTGAATGGGTCCTTTCTAGCTCAAATACCCTATTCGGCTCGGAACTTTCTTTTACTGAAGTGGCATAGCAACTCCTCGCAGATTGTTGATCACCTTTCATGATACCTATTTTATCCTCAATCGAAAATTTTAGCATCTGATGATACACAGACACAATTGCTTTTGTTGCCACAAGAAAAGGCCTTCCTAAAATGATATTATATGAAGTGGGGCTATCTACAATAACGAAATTGGTCATCAATACCTGTTGATATGGCTTGACTCCGATCGTTACTGGTAACTTTACCGAGCCCAACGGAAAAATTCTTTCCCCTGTAAATCCGAATAGCGGGGTTCTCACCGGCTCTAGTGTTAATCCAGTAAGGTTTAACCGATCCAAAGCATCTTTAAACAACACATCCACGGAACTTCCAGTGTCCACCAGAACTCTAGCAACATTCTTGCTTACCACTTTCAATGTGATTACCAACGGGTCGTCATGTGGGTGAAGAACTCCTGTTGCATCACTATTTGTAAATGTTATGGTGACCTCAGTTGTTCTTGGTCGCTTTTGGAAAAGAGATTCACCTTTTATCTCCAAACATTCCTTTTCTGCTACTGTATTCCTTGCATATTTTTTTCGTGCCCGATTCGAGTCTCCAGCCAAAGTTGGACCTCCAGAGATGGTTCTAACGTAATCACTTTCGGGAGATTTCTGCTCGGTAGGCTTATCTTCTCCCTGTGATTTGTCATTATCTTTCTGAGCTTCCTTGACCTGAGCTACGAACTCTTTCAACTTGCCTTGACGAATCAATGCTTCAATTTGATTTCTCAAGTTGTAACAATCAGCAGTATTATGGCCGAAATCTTTATGGAAATCACAGTACTTCTTTTTGTTCCTTTTCTCTAGACTTCCTCTAATTGGGGGAGGCTTTTTGTACAAATTTTGTTCACGCATCGCCGCAAGTACTTGTTCTCTGCTTGCTATCAAGGGTGTTAAGGTTGTATAACGTGAAGAAGTTTTCTCACTCTTCCGTTGTCTATTCCGCTCAGAATTTGTGTCGAGGTTTGCCGACTTGGGCCTTTTGCTATTTTGCCCTTCTCCTTTATAATCTTCTTTCTTCCTGCGTTTGTTGGTCATACCGAGGGTCTCTCTTTTTGCTTGAAAAAGTTCTTCAGCTTCAGCTACCTTTAGCGCACGCTCGTAAGCCTCAGAGTATGATCTTGGTTTATTTTCACGAAAAGAAAACCAAAGCCTACTCGAGCGTATGTTACGGGTGATTCCATCTAACGCATATCGATCTTCGAAAGCACCAAGCTGCATCACATCATTATGAAACCTATTGACAAAGCTTCGAAGAGACTCACCTTCTTCTTGATGAATTTCTAAAAGCGAGGAAACTTCCCTCTCAGGACTTTTTGCCCCTCGAAATTGGTTAGCAAACTCTCGGCACAGATGTGAGAAAGAATGGATACTCCATGGTCGTAGCTTTCTATACCATGTTCGGGCTGGGCCTGCGAAGGTTAAAGGAAAAGTCTTACACTTCGCGTCATCCGAAACTCCTTGCACATCCATTAGCTCTTTATATAGTTGAATATGAGCTAATGGATCAGATTGCCCAGTATATGGTGTTATTTGCGGCATGGCAAACCTCCTCGGTAGTCCAGCTCGTTCTATTCTCCCAACAAACGGTGATTCCAACTCCTTCAAAGGGTCATAGCCTCTTGTCCGAGTGCTTTTTGAATTACAAAGGTCGTCAATTTGTTCCTCCAGATATCGAACCCTGACTTGCCATTGATCTCCTCGGCCAAAATCTTTTTTATCATCCCTTCGTTTAGATCGTCTTCGGGCGTCAAGTGAATGCCTCATATCACTTCTATCAAGAGTTTCTCTTCGAGTTCGAGTGCTCCCTGATAGACTCTCTGTGATCGATCTTGTATTTTTATTTGTTAATGAGTCTCTTATGGACTCATCCCGACGTCTACTGTGAGAATCAGCAGTATTGTCATTTTCTTGCTCCTTTCTTTTCTCATGATTGGAACGATCTTGATAGCTTTGATGGACATGTTCCGTCTCTTTAGTTTTATTCATCTGATCCATCATTTCCTTCATTTTATCATGCATCTCACGATTCTGTTGGGTCAGATCTCTAATTTCCGCATTAGCACTAGGAGCCTTTGAATTTTTTGCCCCAGCGTTTACTTTCGTCACTTTTCCTCGTGGTTTCTTTCCCTTTGCGATTTCTCGCAAAGTTTCACCGGTGTTTCTCGTATCCCGAGTTTCTGAAACTGTTACCGTCTGAACTTCAGCCAGATTTGTAGTCATGACTTTTTATATGTCGTTCCCCACAGACGGCGCCAACTGTCGACGTCAAAGTTTCGTCGACTTGAAGAATACACGTGGTGGACTTGTGTGAAAGCTGAGCACCTACAGAATGGAGAAAAATTGATCAGAGAATTAGTCGGCGGTGGTGCCGACTAAGACTCTCCGACGCTCAAGTCAGTGACTGAAGGAAATATATTATATTCAGTATGTGTTTGAATGAATTTACCTCAAGTCCTCGCGTCCTTTTATAGCCGAGTCTTAGCGATTTTTAATCCTTGTTTAACAAGAATCCAAACGTATCCGAATATATGATAGACTATAATTCCAATTGGATATGTTTTCGATCTTGATATTTTAAACTCCCGAATTCATCTGATCACGTTATCATTCATTCAAAGTCTAATTAACCCATTTGAGATTTGCATGATCTAATCCATTCGGAATTAAGCATTCGGAAGTGACTGATCTGACCTCAACTGACTCTGAACCAATGAGAAATTTTACTCGGTAGCTCTATCAGAATTCCATTCGGTATATTTTTACTCCAAAGTCTCCTCAACTTAATATAAACAATTTTTACACTCTACATAAAATAACAACACGAACACATCCATAATTACACAAACAATCTTATATTCTCATTGATTGTTAAAAGGCAACTAAAAGGACCAGATATTACATTGACCAACTCAAGTAATAAAACATTAAAAACTTTTTTGAAAAATTAAATTAAATCAACTTTTTTAATTTTGTTTAAAGGAAGTTGGGATTTAAGTGTGTTAGTGTCAACGTGCATGTACCATACACATGATATTTTTGTTCAACTTATAATAAAATAATAATATTATATTGTTTTTTATTTTACTGTTTCTAGAATTATATTTTAGAAGTATTTGATTTATAAACAATATCTTCTTAGATTAGGACATTATTTAATATATCTGAGTTAAAATAAGAGAATATCTATTTGTGTCCTAATTCCTTTAGGAGTTAATTATATCACTTCCTATTATATTTGCCTTTATCCTAATATGAGTTTGATTAGGATTTTTACAAGAATATAAGGAGATTTCGGTCCGGCTTCCCACTATATATATTGTTATGTTTACATAACATATAGTATGTTGGTTGGGTGAGTCTATGTCATAACATTCCAAGAATTAAGAGGACAGCTTCAATGCAAATTGGAATGCTTCATTGATTTGATTTTATAAGTGTTTCATTCATGTATGAGAGATAGTAATTGTACATGAATTATTGATTAGGTCTGTCTAAGTTGATATACACTTAAGAGAACTTGCGAGTTAAGTGTTTATGTAATTCAGTGTCAGCCATTGTGGTTATGATATACTTAACAGTGTGTTGTTAAGTTATCTGCGATAGAGAGTAAGCAGTATCACTAGAGTTTAAAATCTTAGTGGAATTTTGTTTTACAAAGACTAGGTCAATGTGTGAGAGTGAGTCAACACTGTAAACAATCCTAAAGATTGTACAAATAAGAACTTAGTGTATTGCAACTCCATAGCTGTCCGTGGATGAGGTTTTATAACCGAACCACGTAAAATCCTCCTATGCCGATTTACTCTACAGTTTACTAATATATTACTTATAACCGCATACTTTCAGAACTTACAATTGGTATCAGAGCAGGTTTACTGGTAGACAAGTGAAGAAACGATCACATTGCTTTGGAAGGATAGAGTTTATTCGCAATAGAGGATCCGGAACACAACTACCTATAATTAATGATGGTAATTATCCATATTGGAAGATAAGAATGATGATGTACATCAAATCTCTTGATGACAGGACATGAACCAGTGTGCTTAAAGGATGGACACCGCCAATAAAGTTGAATGCTTTTGGTGATGCTGAACTCAAATCTGAGGAGGAATGAACTGATAAAGAATACAGACGTTCAAGCTGGAACTCGAAGGCTCTCAATGCAATTTTTGTTGCAGTGAACTTAAACAATTTATTACAGATTCAGTGCTATGAATGTTCTGGTTATGGGCATATTCAGTCTGAATGTGCTAATCTCAAGAAGAAGAACAAAGGCTTGACAGCTACTTGGAGTGATGAATCAGAATCTGATTCGGATGATCAAGAATGCATGAGTAATTTTGTTACATTCACAGCATCAGTAGCTAATAAAGAAAAAGCTGTTATGACTAACATAACAGAACACTACAGAATCAATGTTGATCATTCAGATGAAAAAGATGATCCAAAATACTATGAAGAGTTGCAAGAGACTTATAATGCACTCTATGGTGAATGACTGAATCAGAAGGAAGAAATCAAAACCTTGAAGAAGGAGATTGAAGTACTGACATGTGAAAAATCATATGCTGAAAACCGTATCACAAAACTGGAGATTGTTTTGACAGATAAGATAGCACATATTGAGAAAATCACTACAAACTGATGGAGAGCAAAGGATGTGTTGATCAACTCATAATTGAGTCAGTTAAACTTAATCAAATCTTGAGTCTTGGAAGAGACAACTTCAACAAACATGGATTGAGATTCACGGAAGGTAATGTTGCATCCTCATCAACAACAGTGTTTGTAAAAGCTACAACATCAGGTAAAAATTCTAAACCAAACTCAATAAGGTCAAGTCCTAGCTCAAAAAGCAATGAAACCTTTGTTTCTCCTCTGAGCTCTTTCAAATTCAGTCCTAAAAAGGTAAGAAAATTCATTCCAGTTTGTTATTTTTGTGGTAAAAAGAGACATATTAGGTCTAGATGCTTTAAATTGTTGAATCTTTTGCATAAAAGATTAAAACAATTCAAACTGTTATCAAAGTCACAACTGCAATGGGTTAAGAAAGAGAAGACAGTATGCAATGTTGTTATTACTGCTCTTAAATATTCTTCTAACAATTTGTGCTATTTTGACAGTAGCTGTTCCAAGCATATGACTGGAAATAAACAGTTTTTGAAAAAGTTTAAAGCACGCAGGGAAGGAAATGTCACTTATAGAGATGGAACAAAGAGTAAGATCATTGGTAAAGGCACTTTAAATGTCAAAGGCTTACCCAAATTCCAAAATGTCTTGCTGGTTGAAGGTTCGAAAGCTAATCTAATAGTATTAGTCAGATATGTAATGACAAATATATTGTTAATTCACACAAAACAAATGTGTGATCATAGATACTTTGGTAAATGCATTTTAGAAGAAAATAGATCCTCAGATAATTGCTATTTGGTAAAAATTGCATTTCAAGCTAAGATTTCGGATTTAGAATTATGGCATAAAAAATTAGGTCACTTAAATTACAAAGACCTGGTTAGATTAACTAAGTTAGGTGCTGTAAAAGGAGTTTCTAAATTTGATGACAATGTAAATGAAATTTGTGGACCAAGTCAAATGGGATAACAAATTATAAGTTCACACAAAGTCAATCAATATCTTAGCACATCCAAAATACTTGATTTGCTTCACATGGATCTTATGGTCCTATGCAAATTAAAAGTATTATAGGTAAGAGATACATATTTGTTTGTGTGGATGACTTTTCTAGATATACTTGGGTTGATTTTATTAAAGAAAAATCTGACACTTTTGAAGCTTTCAGGAATCTTTGTGTTAAGCTTGAAAATGAACAAAACATGAACATTGGCCAGATAGTGAGAGTAAGAAGTGATCATAGCAAGGAGTTTGAAAATGTTAGCTATGTTAATTTTTGCAAATATCATGGTATTGATCATGAATTTTTAGCTCCCAAAATCGCTGAATAAAATGGCATTATGAAAAGAAAGAATAGAACTCTTCAAGAGATGGCTAGAGTGATGCTCAATAGCAAAAAATTGACTAAAAGGTTATGGGCTGAAGCAATAAGCACTGCTTGTTACATTTCAAATAGAGTTTTTCTAAGACCTAGCACTAACCAGACACCTTATGAAATTTTGAGAGGTAGAAAACCTAATTTGAAATATTTTCATGTTTTTGGATGCAGCTGTTACATCTTAAATGACAGAGCTGTTAGAAAAATTATATCTAAGAAATGATAAAGGAGTTTTTGTGGGATATGCACAAAATAGTAAAGCATTTCGGATTTACGATCTTCGAATTGAGGTAGTCATAGAATATGCAAACGTAGTCTTTGATGATCTAGATGATTATGCAGAATACTCACAAGAGGAAAGCATAACTAGCTTTACAGAAGATACATAAAAATCAGATTCTGACAGCAACACTAATAAAGATGTTCAGTTATGAAAGAGGAAACAATTGCTGTTAGATCAGACACAACAATGAAGACTGACAACTCAGATCTGAACAAAGACTCAATCAGAAATGAAGATGAAAGGAAAGATTCACCCACTTAGATTCAGAAGGCACATCCAACCAGCTCTATCATTGAAACATCAGATGGCATGATGAAAACGATGAGCAAGGTAAAGAATCAGGTAAGATTTGCATGTTATGTTTCTTTAGTTGAACCAAAAAATGTGAAAGAGCCTTAATGGAAGATGTTTGGATTCAAGCAATACAAGATGAACTTAATCAGTTTAAAAGATATGAAGTACGGGAATTAGTTCCTAGACCAGAAAATGCAAATGTCATTAGAACTAAATGGATATTAAAAAATAAAACTGATGAAAGTGGTCAAGTAGTAAGAAATAAAGCTAGGTAGTAGCACAAGGTTACACACAAGTAGAAGGCATAGACTTTGATGAAACCTTTGTACCAATAGCTAGACTTGAATCAATCAAATTACTACTTATAATTGCTTATTTGCTTGATTTTAAATTATACCAAATGGATGTTAAAACAGCATTTTTAAATGGTTATCTCAATGAAGAAGTTTTTGTTGAACAGCCTAAGGGTTTTGAAAATCCTAAACATCCTGATTTTGTATACATATACATAAAGCTTTGTATGGAATGAAACAAGCTCCTAGAGCTTGGTATGAAAGATTGACAAATTTTTTTATCAACAGAGGTTATAAAAGAGGCAACAATGATAAGACGTTGTTTATTAAACATGTATATAACTATTTTATTGTTGCTCAAATATGTATTGATAACATTGTTTTCGGATCAACTAACAGATGTAAAACTAATGAGTTTGTTAAGTTGATGCAGGAAGAGTTTGAGATGAGCATGATAGGAGAATTAAATTTCTTTCTTGGACTATAGGTTAACAAAATGAATGATAGGATATTCATATCTCAATCAAAATATGCTAAAAATCTAGTAAATAAATTTGGACTTGAGATTTCAAAACCAATGAAAACTCCTATCAGTACTAACCTGAACCTTTTAAAAGATATTGCAGGAAAAGATGTTGATACAAGTTTATATAAAGCATCATTGGCAGCTTGTTATACCTCACAGTAAGTATACCAAACTTGTGCTTTAGTGTAGAACTTTGTGCAAGATTTTAAGTAAATCCCAAATAATCACATCTAACAACAGCTAAGAGAATCATCAGGTATATACATGGAACCCATGATTATGATATATGGTTTTCTAAAGATACAATTGCTTATCTTGCAGAGTTTAGTGATACTGACTGAGCAGGAAATGCATATGACAAAAAAAGCACATCAGGAGGGTGTTTTTATCTTAGTACTAACTTGGTTTCTTGGCACAGCAAAAAGCAAAACTCTATTTCTTTGTCTACTGCTGATGTTGAGTATATAGCAGCATGAAGTTCTTGCACACAACTACTGTTGCATACAACTACTGTAGATGAAGCAAATGTTAAGTGATTATGGTATTGAACAAAAACCTATAACTGTGTTTTATGATAATACTAGTGTTATAAACATTTTCAAAAATCATGTTCAGCATTCTAGAACAAAACACATTGACATAAGATACCATTTTGTAAGGGAACTTATAGAGTCTAAGGTGATACACATTGAACACATCTCCACTAATAAAAAATTGGCTGACTTGTTCATTAAGGCATTAGATACAACAAGATTTGAGAATCTAAGAAAGGCCGTAGGCATCTGTCAGTTATCTGCATAAACACTGCTTGCTGTTATAATAATTGTATTTGTAATATCATAAGTTTTCTTCTAATTTAGCATGTGTAAGCTATAATATAAAAAATTGTGTGATTGATAAGATACTGATTTAAAATGAAAAAATACATAGAGAACTATCAATATATGATGTGTGAAAACTATCATTGAGAGTAACCTTAGGGTATCTAAGAAATATGTTGAGGTCACCCACTTAAATGAAAAGAGCTACCTCTAGATTATGTGAAAGCTACTGTATTCATAATCCAATGTTATTAATTCATAACATGTCAAAATAATATTTTTGACATCTCAATCAATTGAAAAGAAAAATGAAAAATTGCTTTCATGTAAAAGTAATAAACAGCTCTAAAATATGCTTTTTTAGAATACTTCATATGATGTTCAGATATTATTGTTATGTTAAATTTAACTGTTTCGTGTTATGTTTTTCGTAAAATATGATGCTCTTTGTGCCAATATGAAATTTGATTTATCTTGTGTATCTATGTTTCAAAATGCCATTTTAGCTATATTGAATTGAGGGGTAGAAATTTCAGTGGCGGGAATCCTAACTCTATTAGAATTCCTTATTCTAATGGAAATCAAATTTTGAATTCCTATTCATTAATGATAGTTATAAGCGGTTTTGGAAAAGGAATTTAAATTAAATTTTGTTGAAAACAAAATTTTTTAAATTCAGCCAAGTATATTACGAAAACAATTAGGGCTTTTCCTATTCATATCATACTCAACCAATAGTTTCGACATTTTCTCTCTCGTCTTGCTGCTCTCTCTCTCTGTTCTAAGAAATTTTTGCATACTTAAAACCTAACAATGGTGACCACCTTAGAATCTTCAAAAACCCACAGTTCTTCATCTTCACAAAACGACTTTGGTTACAACAGTAGCAACACTGAACAGTCGTCTCATTCACAATAGCCTCAAGCAGAGATCCTGATTGATCCTGCTATGAGCGAAGATGAATTGGTTCCAGTCAAGAAGATGAAAGACAAGGTGAAGCCAAAGTATAACAAGTTCCTCACAGCAGCCGTCAAGCAGAAATTCTTGAAGTACACTTCAAAAAGAAAATTGCAAATGGAAAGACCAGTAAAGCTGACATATTTCAACAACTATGGTCTCCGTGAGCTTCTTGAGTCTATATACTGGACTTGTATGATAAACAATTTTCTACCCCCTGTGAAGTCGTTAATTCAAGAATTCTATGCCAATATCTCTACTTCAATTGATGATTCAAAAAGCTTTCATTATCATAGAGTATATTGTAAAGGAAAGTTTGTAAAATTCTCACCGAATGTCATAAACACATTCTTTGATACACCAATAGGTAGTTTACATTCTTTGGATGAGAATTTTGATATTGCAGTAGTGATTAAAGAGTTGACTGGTCGAGGGGACAGAGAATGGAAACCGAGGGATGAAATTGATCAGCAATATCTCAAAAAAAAGTATAGGGTGATACATAAGATTACACTATTTAACTAGCTTCCCTCATCACACCAAAACCAAGTTTGAGAAGATAGAGTGAAGTTTTTATTCTGTTTGGGCACCAATAGACCTATCAATTTTGGCTCGCTAGCTTATAGACTGATTGTTCAGATTGCTCCATACAAATCTGACTATCATTTACTTATTTTTCCATGTTTAATTCAAGGGATTTTAGCGCAAAATGGTATCCCTATAAGTCCCAAAGAACATACTGAAATTCTGACCAAGTCAATCACCAAAAGTTTTCTACATAGGTTACTTGATAAATCTGATCTCCCTGCACCAGAACCAAAACCCAGGAGAGTCAGGAAACATCCCATGAGTAATGTAGAAGAACAATTTATTGTGATCAATTCTGTCTTGAATGATATTATGCAGGATCTTAAAGATATCAAAGCAAAACAATCTATTTTGGACGCCAAGCTTGCAGGACAACCTAGTGCTATAAAAGAACCACAGCCCATGAAAACTGAAAATGTGGCTCCTAAGAAGTCTGCAAAGTACATACCAAAAACTGATGCACCTCTGCCTGAAGCAACTGAGCTAATATCTACAGAATATCCAACGGAACAAACTGCTGTTGAGACAGACATAACAGCAGAGAAGAAGAAAAAGAAAAGAAATTCAAGACGACAGCAAAAGGATTGAAAGAAAAGAAGAAGGTTAAATTGGTGAAGAAACCATCTGACAAGAGGAGCAAGAAAATTGAATCAGCAGCCCTAGAACTGAAGGATGAATTCTTGTCAGATAAACCATAATAAATAGAACCCGAGATGAAATTGTCTTCACCACTTGCTGAGGACAAACCTCATGTTTCTCCAATCCCTGAAACAAAACATCATGATTCTCCACCATCAACACAATCAACCCGACCTGAAGCCACAACCACCCTGTAGAACACATTCAGGAATCTCCTCCTGTAGTAGACACAACTGCACCAACCATACTCCGCCATCTACACTTGTAGAAGTGTCATTGATACCTTCTCAATGACCTGCTGGTGAGTTACAGACAACAGACACTAGTGTTGAAAGGCTTGATAAGAAAACTCGCAAGATTATGGTTGAAGTTACTGCCACTTCCTCTGAAACAACTGAAGCACAGCCTGCTTCTGTGCCCACTGAGCAGCCTTCACCAATTACTACTGGCAAACGATACAAAATGAAGGCTAGTAGGATTAAGAAGTGCTCTGGCAATTCCTCCTCCCTACTTGTTCGCAAGTCTCCACAACTACATTTGTTTTGCCAACTTGTCCTGAAATCAATGGGGAAAAGGAGTTTCTGATATAATGTTTTATGTTTCTTGATATAATGTTTTCTGTTCTGTTTTGTTTTTAAATTGTTTTTTTTTTTTTGATAATAATGTCTGATATTTTGTTGTTCTCCTCCAGGGCAGTATGTAAGGAGTAAGAGGAAGTAAGGAATTTTTATGTTTTGTATGCATTTGAACTATGTTTCGCTGTGTGTTATTTCTTTACTGTGTTATGTGTTTTTATCTGCCTATTTCATTTGATGTTTGTCTTGTTATTTGCTCCGATCATGATTGGGTTGAAGAGTTGACACGTTTGTCAACTTCATTTTGTTTTAAAGGATAAACACATTCAGACATTATTCTGTTATGAGATTTGTAGCTGCATCTTGTTGTTAGTTTCTTAAGCATGATATTGCTATTTTCTAGATCATGATTGCTTATAGTTATGTCTGACTTATGTCTGTGTGTTTTTCTTTAATTAGAAACAGTGTAATATTTTCATCACAAGTTGCCAAAAAGGGGAAAATTATTGGTGTCAATGTGCATGTGCCATGCACATGATATTTTTGTTTAACTTGTGATAAAACAAGAATATTATATTATTTCTTATTTTACTGTTTCTAGAAGTATATTTTAGGAAGTATTTGATTTATAATCAATATCTTCTTAGATTAGGACATTATTTAATGTATCCTAGTTAAAATATGAGAATATTTATTTGTGTCATAATTCCTTTAGGAGTTAATTATATCACTTCCTATTATATTTGTCTGTATCCTAATGTGAGTTTGATTAGGAGTTTTACAGGAATCTGAGGAGATTTCGGTCAGGCTTCCCACTATATATATTGTTATGTTTGCATAACATATAGTATGTTGGTTGGGTGAGTCTATGTCACGGCATTCCAAGAATTAAGAGGAGAGCTTCAACACAAATTGGAATACTTCATTGATTTGATTTTGTGAGTGTTTCATCCATGTATGAGATATTATAATCGTACATGAATTGTTGATTAGGTCTGTCTGAGTTAGTATACACTTGAGAGAACTTGCGTGTTAAGTGTTTATGTAATTCAGTGTCAGATATTATGGTTATGATATACTCAACAGTGTGTTGTTAAGTTATCTGTGACAGAGAGTGAGCAGTGTCACTAGAGTTTAAGATCTTGACGGGATTTTGTTTTACGAAGATTATGTCAGTGTGTAAGAGAAAGTCAGCACTGTAAATGATCCTAAAGATTGTACAAACAAGAACTTAGTGAATTACAGCTCTATAGTTGTCCGTGGATGTAGGTTTTATAACCAAACCACGTAAAATCCTCCTGTACCGATTTACTTTATAGTTTACTGTTATATTACTTATATCTGCATACTTCCAGAACTTACAAAGTGGATTTTCTTGGGTCCTGCAATAGTTTTTGGATTTATGGGATTTTGGGGGCAAATGGGTGCCATATCTATCTCTTGCATAAGAAAGCGTCACATAGAAGATTGCAAAATTTGGTGATTTTGGGTGGTTTTTTAATCAAGGTAAGGATTAGGGCGCAATCTTGGGTGTGTCTGATTTTATGTTTTGAGTTTTTGTTTTTAAAATTTATAAAAAAATACATGATTTGCTTATTTTTTTTTTTATTTTGAGAATAACGTGATGAGTTGTGTCAAAGTTTGAAAGAAGTGTTTTGTTATATAAGAGTGAGTTGTAGCGGGCAAGTTTTATGTTGAATTATTCAAATTAGAACACCAACTAAACTATCTTTAAATTATTAAAATATTCAGTTAACTATATATTAAAGTAAATTAAATTAAAATTAAAATATTAAAGTAAATTAAATTAAAATTAAAATACTTAAATTATTCAAAGAAATTTTAAAGAAATTTAAGATATTTAACTAAATTTTAGAGATATAATAATACTATAACAATAATTAAAATAATAGTCAATAATTAATTAGCTACATATAAATATATTTTTTTTAGAAATGATTTTAAAACATATAAATCTAAAAATTTTATTTATTATGTGCCTATAAAATAAAAATATGCTTAATTCTACAAACTTCCCCTAAGGTTTTCCACGTAATTACCTTTGGTTTTGAAAATCTCATATATTTATCCTCTTTGATAAAAACCGTTAAAAGTTTCATTAAAAAAATAATTTTTTCAAAAGTACTATCAATTGCCATTAAAAATATTAAAAATTTTAAAATTAAAAAAAAAAACTCAAAACTTGCTATTAGTTTTCTATCAACCCACTAACATAAGATGTCTTAAAAAATATTACCAAAATAAATGATACATAAACTTTAAAAAAATTATTAAAAAATTTATGTTAAAAGCTTGAAATATTAAAAAGAAATTTTGCATTTGCACTTGTAAAAAATTATGTTAGAAAGTGTAAGTATTTTCAGGTAATTTCTTTTTTTATTTAATTTTTTTAATCTTTAGAATTTTGAATATCTTCAATAGCTAATTAAGAATAATTTTAAAAAATTTATATTTTTTTAATAGAAGTTTTAACAATTCTTAACGAAAATGGATGTAGGTAAGATTTTCAAAATCAGAGATGGTTATGTGAAATTTTAACAAACACAAACCTTAGAAAAGATCTGTGAAATTGACCTAAAAAATTATGATAATTAATTTATTTACCATATATAGAGTTGATTCAATTTTGGACAAAAATTCAATTAATCGCATTATAATCATGTTTATGTAATATTATATTTAATTCAAATCTATCCCGTCTACTCCAATAACTTCCACCGTCTAATTTAATTTAACCCAATTTAAAGAAATTAATAAAACAAAAATTTTATTAGTAAGTTAACACGTGTCAAAATCATAGCGTCGAAGTTGGTGACCATGACATGGTGTCATATCCAATCCAATATGGATATCACTTTCCCTCTCTTTCACAAACGAACTGCCAACCAACCAAGCCTTTCATGGCCATGCCTTCTCTCGTCATGGCCTTGTCCTCCTCCTCCTCTTCTCTCTTCCCTCCTCCCTCTCACCTCCACCCTTGTCGTCACTCTCCTTCCTCTCCTCCGCCGCCTTTCTTCACTCTCGCCCCTTCTCTTCCTCGCTTCACAACCAGCAAAATCCACTGCAGCAAAAGCAGCAACAAGCAGAAGTCATCACAGGTAGCAGCCTCGAGTAGTTTCGACCCCAAAGCTGGAATCTCAGTTTACAAGCCCAAGTCGTATGAAGTACTCGTCACTGATGCTGCCAACTCCCTCGCTTTTGCTCTTGAAGATGGCAAAACCCGCTTGGAAATCGACTTCCCGTAATTCTTTTTTCATTTATTTTTTCCTCTTAATATTATTATTTTTCTGGATTTTTGGTAGCTTTTAGTGATACCCATTTGGTTAGATTTGCTTAACGTGGTTAGATGCAATGACCCATGTAGTAAAAGTTTGTTTTTTATCTGAGCTGTTTGAGTTTTGATGGATTTACGGTTTGTTTTGGTGCTCATTTTGTTGTTTCAGCTTGAAATTTGATTTCTTGCTTGTACCATCTTATAATTGGTGCTTTTAAGCTGCTTGAATGTTGATAGTTTGGTTGGTTAAGCTTGAAATTGGGTAGTGGAAGCACTCAATTTGATCATTGAGGCTGTTTAAGTTCTTAGTTTTTTTTTTTTTTTTACTTTAGTAATTTTTGTTGATTTTGATCCTTGTAGGCAACAACCTTTATTTGTACATATCTTTTGTTTTTAGCTTAAATTTTGATGGTTATTTTCACTTTTTGGCTTTGGGTTTTTATTAAAGATTTGTAAATTGTTTACATTTTAACTGGTATTTTGGTCGATGCTCATCTGTTTATCTTTAAATTCTTGATTTGAATTATAAGAAAAAGATCAAACGATGATTGGAATGGATGAATCATTTCATTGATGTGGATATATCGTTTATACAAGGTTACAATTATTCCAATCAGGGGAAGTCAACTATACAAACGAATGTAGGGCTCGAAATGAGTAATTGGCCTCAGTTTAGGCTAACAATGATGCGTAAGTTGATCATGATGGATGATTGCTGGAGCTGAGTTCTTGGAGTTGTTGATTTGGCTTGGTGATTCATTCCCAATATGAATTTGGATGAGGTTATAGCTAGCATATGTGATAATTCCTGTTAAGAGCTTGTTTGAGTCTGATAAATTTGAAAGATATAAATCAAATTTCAGTTTGAGAAAACAATTTAAATTCCCACTTGTTTCATAGTAACCATTAGATGATAATTGGTTTTTAGCATTTTTTTTCTTTTTTAATCTTAGGGGACGATTTTTCTTTTGATTGGAAATATGAATAGGCCTGAATTAAACTGAAATCTGAATAGGTCTAAATATAAAAAATCGGAATAATATGTTGTTTTTTAGTTTAATAACTGAATTGAAATGTCTAAAAGCTAATAGTTTTACACATATATCCCTATTTATATATATTATTTTACTTTTGTTTTTATTTCACATACTAAAATATTTGCATAGTAAAATTTATTATGAATTTAATTTATTTAAATGTATATAATTGGGTAAAGAATTTTTTTTCTAAAAAAAATATATATAAATAGGCTAAATGGTTATAAAATAATTTTAAAAATATATAGATATTATAATATAAAATTATAAATAAATAATAATGTTCTAAAATTAAAATATAAGGCTATGTACAAATTGGTAATAAATGAGTTTTATAAAGGTATTTAAGAGAATTGAATGAGTAATAAATGATTCAAATATTTGCATTCAGATAAAAGCTATAATATTTAGCTTTTTTAATTTAGATGAAAATATTTTAGATTAAGTCTTAAGTCATAAAACAGTCGTCTTGAAAATATATAAAGTCTGAGAATAAGTTAAATTAAAACTTTAAACAAAAAAAATACCCCCCTAGTATGGTATTGCATATTCATCTCTGAGAAAGTGGAGGTACTTAAATCTTAAACAAATTACCTGCACTATTAAGAGAAATTCTAAGTTAAAGAATATATTATAGTTGGAAATAGCTGTGAATAATGAGGCACATTATCACAGGTTTGTTTATAAGTTCAGAATTTTTCCTGTAGTTGGAAAATCAAATGTGATATTCTTGATTGTATAGCAAGCTATAAACTTTATGTGATTAGCTGAGGCAACATGGCGGCAACCTATCAAGAAAACATTTAACAGCTGTAGAATCAATTTTTTTTTTTTCAGTGAGTTTGTGTGTGGACTCCAAAATGATATTTGAACATATAATTCAATGCTAATGCTTTTTGGTGATTGCCTTTTTCTCCTTCTGACACTTGTTTCTCTCTTTTTTTATCAGGCCCTTGCCTAGCAACATTTCCTCTTATAAGGTAACTCCTTTTTTCTCTTACGTTTCTTTAGAAAGCTAATTGAATGGTTTATACAGATCAGAGTGCTCATTTTGATTCCTCTGCAATTATCTTCCAAGCACTTCCTAAAAAGATTTATATAGCGGCCATTTTTGGGTATTAATTCTGGTTTTGTGTCAGAATCTTGTTTACTGGTATTATAGATGGATAATTGTTTTGAAACAAGACAAATTTTCATATTTGATATGCCACAAATCTGTAAGAGTAACACTTTTTAGTCTTTGATGAATTGTTTTTCCATGAGAATATTTATCTAAAACATGTCTCTTTCTCTTGGAGAATAAAAAAAGAACATATCCATGTTTTTCTTGAAATTTTAAATGTGTGAAGGGATCTTCAGATGAGTTTATAGACGCCAATATTCAACTTGCCTTGGCTGTTGTCAGAAAGCTCCAAGAGAAAATGGAAACGCGAGCTTGCATTGTAAGAAAGTTTCTTTTATTATGGACATTGAGTGTTCTACTTGAAGATATAATTTTGACGATGAATGTTTCACCCTCAGGTATTTCCTGACAAGCCAGAAAAGCGAAGGGCCTCTCGGCTTTTCAAAGCTGCTCTCGACTCGGTAAAACTACAAACTTGTGAAGTGGCTACTTTTCATTTTGACGTGCTAGTGAGCTATGCTCAATTGATCTTCAAGGTTTCTCTTCATATATGTGGTTTTTTACCACCTAAGGAAACACTTCTTTATATAGTATCTTTTTACCTCATGCACTGCATGTGGGTGTCTTGGGAGGAATTTGTAAATTGCAAGTAAATGCATCACAGCAAAAAAAAATTAAAAAATAAAAAATAAAAAACTTATACTGACAAATAAGAAATTTGAGATCTAATTATTGGAACCGGTATGATTTCAACAGTATCAGCGATTCATTTCATGCTATTTATATTTGTCTAGAACATTATCCAATGAATAAAATTTTTAAGGGAGAAAGAGCATATACTGCGTTGCTTTTTTATTTTGGAGTTTGGACCTCATATCAATATGCTGTTGCTGTGAACTCTTGAGAACATAGAAATCTTTAAGGTACAAATCTTTGAACTCTTAGTTGGATTTTAGTCTTTGACTCATTTCTTTCAGATTGATGGTATAACCATAGGTTCCCTGGATGACATCCCTAGCAGCGGTGTGAAAAGTTTCTTTAGCTCTATAAGGAACACCCTGGATTTTGATTTTGAAGATGAGAATGAAGGTTGGTTATAGTCAAATGTTGTTTATGAATTATTATAGTCAAATGTTGTTTATGAATTATCATTGGATTTTTATTAGGATTTTGTCTTTCTCCCTTTTTTTAACTTGAATGTTTAATTATGTTCTATAATTATTTATTTTCTCGAATTTGCATATGAAAATAATGATTACAACTTCAATATAGCACAACTCGCATCAGCACCATGGATTTTAGCATGTAAATCAAGGAAAAAAGACTGGTGAAAAGTTTGTGCTTTTCAAAAACTTAAGTGGAATTGTCTCTTTCTCCCTGAGGAAGGAACCTTATCTGTATGTGTGATTTTTGTAATTTAATCCATGTTTTGAGCTAAAAATCTTCCATTTCTCTTACAAATGCAGATCGTTGGAAGTCCGATGAGCCACCCACTCTGTTTGTGTTTATCAATTGCAGCACTCGCGAACTTTCTGTTATAGAGAAGTATGTGGTATGGTGTCTTTTCTTTTTAAGATGTTAACTTGCTTATTTTGTGACCTTGATATCAGAATTTTATCTCCACAATAGTTATGAAGTGGTAGCTTATTTTTGCCCTTGATACTCAATTTGATCTTGATAGTAGATTCTCAGATGACTTCATAATCATACTGCTCACAGTTGAACCAATAAAGGTCTACATATGTGAATCCTCCCTATTAGCATGGTTTTCCTCAGAACCTTTGCGTTTGATCTGTTTTTATTATCAAATGTTCAAAAGATATTTACGTAGTTTATATAGCATAAACTCTAATCAGAATCGGATAAAGCAGATTATGTAATATAAGTAATTTAAAAGTGGATGATAGCATTCATTACTTTGAAGGAAATCCCTCCAATTGGGAGAAACTGTAAAATATACACTTGATTTCTTTGATGTCTATGAAATGCTCATCAACCAAAAATTTGAAAGCTCCAAACAAAAAAGAGGAAAAAGAAAGGATATGCAATCGAATAGTAGAGATTAAAGGGGCTCCTCTCTCTCTCTCTTTCCCCCTTTTTAAGGAAAATTTACTATAGTCTTCGCATTCTCGCATTTCTTTTGTTCACTACCCATCTTTTTACCATCTTAAATATGTATATTTTACTTTTTCACTTTTGCACTTTCCACTGTTTTATAATTTCCAAGTTCCTTGTCAATGATGAAGATGCCAGATAAGATTCCAATTATATCTGTCTTAAGGCCAAATCTCCAGTAATTGGACGTAACTCAGAATATGTACCACTATTACAGATCTCATGTCCCAATCAAACAAAACCTATTAATTAGAGCAAGATATGCTTTCAGGTTTTATTTGAAGGCCATTGCCTCCTGTGTAAAAAAGGCATTTGGTCAGCAGATATATTTTCTCTTCTTTATACCTTTGCAACTATATGATTCATCTGAAAGTAAAGATGATTGATACAAGGTTTCCACTTCCAAATCTAATTCTATCATTTCTTCAGAGGCCTTCACTTCACTGAATTGCTTATTTCATACTTTTAGTTTTATTACGAAAAATACTATTAAAAAAATATATTATGTGCAAGATGCAAGTATGGAAATGAAGTACTCGATGAGAGTGAAGATGGCATTGCTCTTAAATTCAATTTAATATTTATCTTCCTCAATTTGAATCCAGTAGTGGATGGAAAATTCTCGTCAGCATTGGAAAGAAAAGCTGAAATGCAGTGTAGACCATTATTATTATGTGTATCACTTCCAGAAATGTGGAGGCCTCATTTTTGTTGTTCAGGCCTTAATATAGCAGCAAGAAAACCCCAGACAAAAAAAAAAAAAAAAAGCCTCTGCACATCCAAACATCTTAGGAAATAGTTTTACTTACTGATACTCTTTTAATGGGACTTACAGGAAAAATTTGCTCCGTCAACCCCAGCGCTTCTTTTCAATCTTGAACTGGACACACTACGGTATACATCCTACCATACCTGATCATTAATTGATATGTGATTCCTTTATTGTTAAACTAACTTCTGATTGCCAAAAAAAAAAAAAAAGACCCTGAAAAGTAAAACTGCTTCCTTTTGTAGCGCTGACTTAGGACTTCTAGGATTTCCAACCAAAGATTTGCATTACCGGTTTCTTTCTCAATTTACCCCAGTGTTTTATATCCGAATCAGAGAGTACTCAAAGGTATTTTTATTTGCATATTGTTATTTCTTGTCTTTTTGGTTGATTGTTTATGAACTCCAGTCCTTGATAACCACTTTTAATTTATAATGTAAGACAGTAGCAGTGGCACCTTTTATTGTGAACTACAGTGGAGCATTATTTCGCCAATACCCTGGTATGAAAAATATCTTTATGATAGTTATGTTATGGAGATCCATTTTTATTGTATATTTTTCTGAGATAAATTCTCAAAATTAAAGCTAAGTTACCCTCACATTTAGGGAGAACCACACTATCTAGGTTTGAGGTCAGAAAGGTATTACTAGACATTGATTTCTGACTTAGATTAGGTATATTAGATATGAAATTTCATGGCAGTATGTCTGATGCTGTAAACTTAATATGGAGAAAAGCTGAGAGACAATTTTTCCCTTTTCCTGAGTGTTTGGGCTGCCTGACATCTGTACAAGTTATCTAATATTTCTGCATGACTTTTGTGTCGGTAACACATAATATGTTTCAATAGTACATCTATCCTTAAAAAGATGGTGTTTGGTGGAGTTAATGGTGGCTAAATGTCAGAGAGGTCTTTTTTATTTTCAAACTTGTTGCATCCGTTATAGGACTTAATCAGCCCTTATAAGTGATTGTCTACCTCTTATTTTGGCACTTTCCTCGTCAAAAAATTATTCTCTTTTTTCATTCTACTGAACTATTATGTGCTTGATATTTGAACTCTGCATTCTAACTAAATGCATTTAAGCTCCCTTACCCAGCTAGAATTTGTGCAGGGCCTTGGCAGGTGATGCTTAAACAAGCAGATAATTCTTATGCTTGTGTAGCAGAGAGCGCAACACGCTTTACACTCAATGAAGTATATATCTGTCTTACTTTTGATACCCTCTCTGCTTCATTTTAATGCAAACAATTCACATAATTTAAAACTAATAATTTTCTGTGCTCTAGACAAAAGAAGAACTGCTAAGGGTTTTGGGACTGCAAGAAGAAGAAGGAAGTTCTTTAGAATTTCTTCGCAGAGGTTACAAGGTTTGATCTTCACACTTGAGTTGTTTCTTTCATCTGCACAAACATTTGACTAAAGTAGTCTACCCAAGCCTGTGTATGTAATTTGGAAGTTTCCGACCCAGGATACATCTTTCTGATACTAAAAACTTAGCCACTAGGATAATACATGGTTAACAAATAATTTACTGAAATTTGAGTGTATCATAGCATTTCCTAGCTCATCTATGGCATATCATTAGTTTGTTATTTATAGAATTAAAGAATTATTGGGTTTTTTTCTGTCAAAGTAAAAGATAGGGATATGCTCTAATACAAAAAATGTCCCAAATTTTACTATTTTAACCATGTTTAATTATGTGCAGACTGCTACTTGGTGGGAAGAAGACGTTGACCTAGAAGTCTCTTCTGCATGGCGTAGTTAAAAAACATCAGGAATATCAGGAAACTGTGGGTATACTGATGAATTCTTACTGTAAGATGCGGTTCAGGTAATAGTCGACGGTGTTGAATCCGAATGATGCTTTGATTTAGCTCAGGCATAAGTTTTGTTGTTTTCCATTGTTTTGTCTACACTGTTCTTTTGCAAAGAAATCCTTGTATTCTTTTTAGAGGAAGTGACGTAACCCTTGTTTTTTTTTTTGGAAAAATTACTATATATATAAAAAGAAAAAAGATAATACAATATACGAGGGGCATACCCCAAGAAGAGTATTTAGTACTCACAAGTCCAAAAGGAAATAACAAAGCCTAAAAGCTTCAAAAGAATAAACAGAATATAAAGCCAAAGGCCCCAGACAAAACGATTGCGCATAGGCCAAGTAGCAGTCTGCACATAATGAAGGAAATAGCATACCCTTGTTGTAAATGAAGGAAATATAGCCTCATATTATGTCCGGTTGCTGAGTAAATATAATGGACTGAGTTCTTGAAAAATAATAGGTTTCAATAATTATTTCATCATAACCAATAATTGATAAAGATTGACTCCAATAATCTTTCTCAATACAAATGAATAAGTTGAAAGGTTCTTTCTGTAAGTATGTAGTCCGTTCTAATAATTCGGAAAAGACTGATCTTACTAAAAATTAAAAACAAAGTAGCCTCGGGAAAACTATCCAAATAATAAATTGAATGGGTAAAAATGCTCTCTGCCAATATTACTAAATTCATCAAGCATGTTAGACAAGATACCAACCCATATTAAGTGTTTTTTAAACCCCTAGAAGAAATTCTTTTATATAACAGATGTTCAATAATAAGATATTTATGCCTTATACACTTTGATATAATGCTCTACGACTGGACAAATACATAAACATTCGCTGTAAGGATGTTTGTAAAAATACATTAAAAGAAAAAAGTCATGTTGAGAGGATGTTCTGATTTTTAATCAAACCTAATTGTTATTTTATAGCTCAGGAAAATTGTTGAATTGTCAATTGATAGCTTGATAACTTGTTTAATGCTTGCTTGGTTGTTTAGTAATATTTGATAAACGTCGAGTAAAGTGTTAGCAACCGATTCTGGTTGGTGCATAAAAACATAGTGTTGGGTTGGTTAGGAAAAAAATAAGAATTTGATTAAAACTCAAGCCACTCCCACAACTTTGACTTTGTTTTACATGTTTCTCCCTCTCTCTCTCTCTCTCTCTCAACCCAATAGACGTGTAAATGATTATGCTAGCATGTATCGAGGATCGTCTAATTTACATGTATACATTGTCGTCAAAGCCATAAACAATTTCGAAAGTTATAAAAATAAGAGTGTTTTTTTTTTCCATTCAGTTCAGCAATCAGATGGTAAACAATTGTGGAAAGTCCTCATTGCCAACATTGCCATTATTGCTGAAACACTAACAAAAACAACATCACCAATTTTGAGTGTTGATACGGTACAACTAATGTATAGATGCTGCACTTTTTTAAATTGTGTAAAAGTTGTTAATGAATATATAAAAAATAATAAATAAATATGTAAAAGTTGTAAATAAATGTATATAAAAATTATAAATACAAATTTTATATATTCATTTACAACTTTTATACACTCGTTTACAATTTTTATAAATTCATTTACAATTTTTATACATTCATTTAAAAAAATTGTAATTGAGTATTTGCAACTTTTATATATTAATTTATAACTTTTAAACATTTATTTATAATTTTTACACAAATTTAAAAATTGATATATTGGTATATTAACAATATCGTAGTATGACTAATTGTGGGTGTAGCTACGGTACGGCTGATGTATTGCTTCCAACGCTCCTTAATTTGCATTAAAGAATTTAGCTAAACTGATTTGAACTGACGAAGTGAAGAACTCTCTTCACATGACATGCAAGCTTAAGAAGAACAATTTTATCGGCCATGCGGGTGACCATCATGCTATGAAAGAGAGGCCAATTCATTGAATATCATTCAAGCAAAAAAAGTATCGGCTCTCACTTCAATATTCACTTGTCATATTAACGTCTAAAAACCATTCATCATCATTTAATCCCAACTTTTATGTTACTTAAATACATAAAATAAATAACACTTATACACTACAAACTAGAAAATGATATGATATAACATTCAAGTCTATGGATAACAAAAATAATAACATAATCTGATAATGAAACCCCGCTAGTAACCAAAATGGTAACATTTAAGCAAACAACATATACCATATAAAAACAAGGTATACAAGTCTCAACCAAATTACAAACTAATCCAAGACAATATATTTCTTAGGCCAAGCAACGGTACTCTCTATTGCATCACTAAGAAGATGAAACTCGGATGCAGGGCGATATAAAGGTGTATTATCCACTAATGCCACTGTCACCCAAATTTTCCAACAATCCGGTCCAAGAAACATATTATGTACCTGTGAATATGGATCCATTGATGCAATTTTTCCTTCTCCAACTATATTGCCAGTTCCCATCCAATCTAGCAATTTGCATTGACCATTTTCGACATTATTTGAACTGCATCCGCCTTCAGTAGTCTTTTGCATTTATCACAATTCAATTAAAAAAAAATACTTTAATTGTTCTTGAAGCTATTTAAAATATAACAAATTAAACATTAAAAACTTGTTTCTATAATACTAAACAGTCTCTCTAACTCTACAATAGTCACTAAGGATTATGTTTATATTATTTATAACTTACTCGTGGAATGTTTTGCGGAGTGTTTGTTGAATCTTGCATTGTATCAACTCCTTCAACCTGAAAAGTTTTTAGCAGATATTTAGATCATCATTTACTCGATCACTAAGGACTAATATTCCAATGCTATCTAAACAAATTCAAAAAATGTAAGTTAACACAATAAATGTTAGTATAAACTTTACAAGTACCTGACGACCGACTAAGTGTTTCATTAATAGATCTTTCAGCTCATCATACTTATTATTAAGATCCCTCAATTGATGTTCCATGCTTGTCTTCTTTGACTTGCCAAGTGTATCTAAAGCCATTTTTGTTGGTGTTGCACCAAATCCACCAGCTAGAACTCGTCCTGGACGTTCTGCTCCATATATGTGGTTTAGAGCATCCGCATTGGTTGAACCATCACTAGATTGAGTTCTTCGATATTCTTCAATTTTTTCCTATATGATATTTGGTTAGTGCCTTAAAATAAATATAAAGTACAAATTAATAATAAAAAGTTCTCATTTTACCAATGTTTTAGCAACTTCTTGATTACTCAAACTCCCATCCTTCTTTGAATATGCACGAATCCACACATCAACTCTACTTACTGGTTCTTTTGGTTTCTCTTCCTTCTAAACATGCAGATACGATTATTTGGATCATTAGTCATCGAATATAAAATATGAGAAAAAGTATAGAAATTGAACCTTGTAATTTAAACATAAGTTTACCATTTCATGTCTTAGGCGTGCCATTCCTTTACGACTTGTTCGATGCACTTTTTGTTGCTTTCCTCTTAATGTTTGAAAATGTGAACTCTTTTTCTAAATAAAAATAAAAGTGAACTAGTTATCATTAAAAAAAATGTATATGTTAGTTTTAGAACTAACTCACCTTAAACTCTTTAGAACTTCTTTGTTGAACAAATTGCTCCCACTCTTCATCAGATCTGATGTGGTTAGGTTTCAAATCTTTTAGTGCTCTAAGGTGGTCTTTCACGTTTTTGCTTGAAACCAACTTTCTAATTTTTCGTGATAATTCTGATTTGTAAGTCCTCCAAGTCTTTCCCATTGACATTAGCACCCACTTTCGATGACATTCCTCTATAATGAAACGTTGCTGCATTGAAATAAAATAATTCATCAATAGTGAATATATAACCTTAACAAAAAGAACTAATAATTTTCAACCTTACCATTACAGCAATCCAAAGTCTCTCTTTAAGATCTTTATCAACTTGATGCCAGTTGCCATAGGTTATAGGCACCTTTTCTCTAACCAAATGACCAATATAAGAGGACAACTTATTAGAATTTTTTCCAACAGCTTGTCCATACTCATTGAACTCTACCTCTATACGTTTTCCATCAACTGGAGCAACCCAATCAATCTTTGCATGACCACTTGCTTTTCTTTCTATTGGAGAGGATGGCGGTGTTACATCATCATCATCAGAATCCGAATCAGAATCAGATCCAGAATTTCTATAATTAATATCCTCATGATCTCCAATCTCATCTCTGAGAGCTCTAGTTATAGCTATATGATCTTTCTTTGCTCTTTTTTCAGCTTGTTTAGAAGACTAAAAAAATAATAATACAAAATTAGGATAACTTTCTAATTAGATAATTCCAACAAATTACAATGATATTAAGAAAAGCTACTTCTCCATGATCTTTTGAAATAATTGGAAAATAACAAAAAACCTTTACAAGAACCCCATTTTGAATCTTGTTAGTGTGTTGATCAATTTTCCATATTGAAGAACCACATTTTGGACAATTATACGTATACTCTTTATCTTTTCTCAATAAACAATTACATGCATCTCTATTTTGATATCCTAAATCAAATGTCTAAACAAAACTACAAAAGTTGACCATGTTGAATATTTTATTGAGCAAGAGTAGCGAGGGCTTCAACATCTTCCAACTAAAAAATAAATAAATAAAAATAGCACACTACATCTTCTATTTCACGAGATACCTTTTCAAGATTCTCATTATGATCATAAGCGTCTCTATAACTCTTACATGAGATGGTGAAATCTTCATGTTTACATGCTTACATGAGTTCTCCCGATGAAATATCCAAGTAGTGTATTTAGGACTTATGTTTTCAATAACCAAGTGCTAAAAAACTATGTAAATGTGTTGATGACATAGATTTAGACATTTAGCACAATAACACATGATATGATCACTATTTGTACTTGCTTGAACTAGATTGACAAAGTTTTGAACCCTTATAAATACTCATTAAAAGTTTTACGTACGAAAAAGAAAGATCATATTATAAAGACATTATCTGATGAGACTAAAATAAATATTTCTTATAACACAAGGTTGTGGGAGAAAACTTGGAAGGTACACCTATGTTTAATCCATCCTACCTCACTTGGTAATTTATTACCTGCCCTAATCTATAAAAGTTTAAAAATAATCAAAGAGTGATCAATATTGTATTTGTTAAGGTACAACAAATTAAATAATTTATAATGTGCAGCTTGCTGTTTGTTCTAGGCTATTATGGTGCAATATTTGTCTTTTAAAAAGTCTGTTGTTTGTTCTAAATGCATAGAATAAGAAGGACATGGCCTATGGTCTTATCTTTTACTGTAAATAACAATTGATGCATAGAAAAGCATTCACAGGTAAATATTTTAACGTAAATGATGTAGATTTAGATCGTCTTTTAAAAGGTTGTATATTATTTTAATGCCTTGTTATAATAAATACTCAGCAGATCTGCAGCTGCTTCCTCCATCGCCTACCCACTTGACTCCACTGATTCTAGCAACTAGGTGCTCAAAGAAAACTGCAAAACCAAAAAATAATTCACATAAATGCAAATCGTATAAACTGATAAAAGTATATAGCTTAATCTTTGTTCAGAAAACTTATTAATACACTCGAATAAATAATTTTGTGATAAGAACCTATTGTCCACCTCTAAAACTGCTTAGTATAGCTTCATGTAGTTACATGCAGTGTCTACTTTCTTTTACTAACAGACCCACAAGATAATGTCGATGATTACTTGCCTGACAAGAATGATCATATCAACCACAAGATAATTAAGTAGCACACTTTTGTCAATTAAATGAAATCTCAATGTAAAGCTAGTAATACAGAGTAAAGCTGATTCGATACTGGCAAATTAGCATATATAGTCCACTTTGGTCATTCAATTTATTTAGACTTTGGACTTTGGTGCATTTTACACTCTTTGGGTAGGTTGAATTGAATGCTCTACCCTTACAACAACATTGGTTTAGCCCAATTCTAGTTTGTCCATCCCGTCTTACATAGAGACATCTACCTGAGTATTGTAAAAATTATAATAAAATTCAATCAAGCAAATAATAATAACCATCTCAGAATGGTAAAATCTCTACAAATTAAACTCGCATACAAATTTTCTAGGACACAAGCTATCTCAGATTTCAAGAATCTCAAAGACCCCAAGTAGACTTAACTCCAACTCGTGTTTGCTCCATGCACTTTGTTCATTTAGTGGTTCATAGTAATACTCACATTTTACAGGAAACTCTGGCACTATGGTCTTCTTTTGTTAATGTACATCTGAACAACATCTAAGCCTCCAAGTAAATAGAAGGAAAAATACATACATGCCCAGAAGAACCTTCGTATCCACTTCTTCAGCTTGGCATACAAGCTCTCTTTCAACAGTCACTTTCAGGTCACTTCCAGGCACCCTAGCTGCAACAGACCCATCTTGCAGTTTCCTTTGGTTTCTAACAGGAGGTGTATTCTCCTGTACACATGTATGAAGCAAGCAATTGTCAATACCATAATATTTTCAGTGAGTTATGCAATTACAAGAGCAACATGAATACCAGAGTGAAAAATAGTCGTGAATATATATTTCCAGAGCTAACAGATACAGTAAATTACGTTCTCTTAGAACCCGAGGATACTAATTATTTATTGAATTTTTCTGTTATGAAACACTATTTAGTTATACCAATTCAATAAGATACTCATAGCATTTAAGTGTCAGTTTTTTTATCCCAATACCATATATATTATTTTATTAAAAAGAGATAAAGTGACAAATTCACAAACATAGCAAAACAACCACGAACACCATAAGAAAACAAATATTGCTAAAAGAGTTTCCCGTTACTGCCATTACCAAAATTCTTAGCGTTAAAAGAGTTAACTTCCACCATACTCCATTACCAAAGTCTAGCTTAATTTAGTATTGTTTATGAACAACTATTGTATCTATTAGGTTATTAACAATGGTCATGGCCACATCTCCCATTTCACTAGCTGCCTAAACTCATATTGCCATTTAGCCAAGGGACACTTCGGCCTTATACACCCAACACTCTTCTCCTAAATCATTTTAGTTCTAAGAAAAATTGATTTATAGTTGAACTCAAGAAGAGAACACAGCATCAATCCATTATGTTCTCTTTGTTAAGAGAAGACAAAACACCGAACTTCAAAACTAATAAAAACACGACATTCCCTTACATCTAATCTCAAACACAAGTCTATCATATGAAATATCGTCTGAACAAAACACAAGTTTATGCAGTCACCTTGTGCTTGGAAAGTGGCAACCTCCAAATCACCTTTTTCTTTAAAAAAAAAAATTAAACCAGTCAGCACTTTAAACAAACACCTTGAGTGCACTTTACTTCAAATTTAGAAAGATAAATTTACCTCTCAGCAAGTAAGCGAGAAAAAGTCCTCTTCCGTCGACTTGCTCACCAGATCAACTGACTCATGTTTGAGTTTGTTGATATGGGCTTGTTGAGTGAATAACACAGCACATGCAACTACAAACTTTGAGAGGGAAAAAAAATGCTTGAATTCGAGAACCGAGGAAACTAAAGAAAGAGTATGTACACAAAAGTTCAAGAAGAAAGCAATACCTGTACGATTAGAGAGCTGAGCTAAACGAGGACAAGGAAACCTTAGTGTAAAATTAGAGACGAAAATGTGATTTGGAAACATGAAAATGCAATTTTCAGAAATTAGGGCACCCGCGTTGTTTTTAATTTCCCACACTTACAGCACTTATGTAAAACGCTGTCATTGCCATTCGGATTACAACGTTTTTCAAAGACCCTTTTTTCCTTAAAAGGGTACTTTTGTCCATTCATTTTAATCATTTGATAGCTTTTGTAAAAATTGTAGAAGGTCGTAGGAAAAAAAAGTGATGTTATTTACACAAAAAATGCTCCGCACCCTAATTTATATGTAATTCTAAAGAATAATGTTAGACTTATAATATTTATATAAATTCTACGACATGACATGTCTGTTATACTATAAAAATTCACTGGAGAGAAAAAATAGATGAAAAAAGTTATATTTTCAATAAAATTTTATCACTTAGATTACAATACTATGTTGTAAAATTTTTGTTATATGAACGTTATAGGTCTAGTATTATTGAATCTTAAAATAAAATAAGTTTGTTCCCTTTTCAAGAAAATATAATGTGTATAATTGATTATATATGTGATCTAATTTATAATTTTAAATATTTGATTATTTTTAATTGTTTGTTAGATTTTTTATGTAATTATTAGAAATTTGTCGAGTTAATAATTTGATGACCATTTCATGGCTCTCATTATAGCCAAATTTTAACTTTGAATCGCTTATACCAACTAGTTAGTTTTTTTTTATGAAATTTGTGTTTTTTTTAAATAATGGCGTTTAAGTAAATATTTTAACATTCGTTTAAAGGATATTGGGTTAGTATTGAATTTTAGAAATAATTTGAATTTGGAATGCATTATAAAATGTGTTAAAAAATATATTTTTGGAATATACAAATAGATAGGGCTAAATCCAAATTTCCAGAAGGCCTCAATAGTTTATGAAATGTCTATTGCATTATCAATGAAGCCAATTTTCACACCGGCCATCACCACTGTCAATAAATCATGTCCTCCTTGGACTTGAAGACTCAACAAAGTTAAAACACCATTTTAATTCTATAAATCTCACCAATATTATATGACTGTAAAGACTGATGGAAGGAGGTAAATTAAAAGAGAAAGGATTAGGGTTCTCTTGAATCTTTATAATAAATATAAATAAAAATTTTAATTTTATTTTATGTCCATTTAGTAATTTCATTTATGAGCATTATAAGAATATTTTTTAATAAAATAATTGGTATTCAAATTTTTTTTTTTTTTAAATCGCTTCAATCCATATGAGAATACTTTTACATTGCCAAGTTGAGTATCTTATACTAAATTTTAGCCGAATCATAATGTTTTTATGTTTGAACAATTTCTCAGTGTCGTTGAGCAACCTATTAATATTAAGGTATTAGGTTCAAAACCAAACCTTACACAAACAGATCAAAATCTTATTCAACAACTCAACAATCGACTAAAATATTAACAAAAACTTATAATTTTGTTAATTACTAACAAAAACAATTTGGTTAAAGTTCTAAAACACCTAAAAATTTGGCAATATTTTTTTAGTATCTCTAAAAAAGACCTAAATAGAAGAAAAGTTTTTTTTTAAAAAAAGGCTACAATTTTAAAAAATTTAGATGTTACTATCACCATTCGTGAACTTGATATCCTTTTTTTTATGTCCATCTCTTGAACTTGACAACTCAATAGCTAAAAGAGAGTTTTTGAGATTTCAAGACCGACAACAAAAGGTGTTACACCTATAACTTATCTACAACAAACTTTTATATAATTTTAGTTATCAAAAATATCTTTAGATAGAAAAAAATAAAAGTAAATGAAGAATATTAAATTTATTGATGTGGTCATCATTCATCTAATGATATTTTGACAATTCAAATTATATAAAAAGTTAATTATAAATGAGTTAAAATACAGTATTATTCCAAAAGATTTGTTCTAAAAAATTATGCCTAAAAAATTATGCCACAGACTAACTTTTTTAATTGTGGTGACTGTCAAAACGCTCTCCTAATTTCAGTATTTTTAAAATGCCCCTTTTATTTTCCGAAAATCCCACTCTTACCTAACATTGCTCATTTTTTTAAAACCCTAACACAGATGACAGAACCTCTGGACCTCTCTCTCTCTCTCTCTCTATAGTGAACAGTTTCAAATTGCTTGATTTATATCCACTTCGTAAGGACAAATAAAACAAAATCTCCAAAAACCTCCCCTGTTTCCAATTCCATTCTTCGAGTATCTGCATTTCTACCCATCACTACCCGTGAAACCCTCTGTAAACCCCAACTCTTAAAAGGTGAGATTGCTGCTTTCAGTTCTAAGTTATCAGATTTTATTATTTTGATTTTATTTTCTGGTGATAAACCATTTTGTTCTGATTTAAGATTGTGTTTTTAATACTTAATATTATTGAATTGATATTAATTTGTATTGTCGAATTGAGTTCAAGCGAGCCTGCCATGGTCACTTCACGATTGCAGTAACAGCCAAACCTGAAAAACATTCAATGTGAATAAAATACTTGGCTAAGAATGAAAACAGCAAAGCTTGCTTATAGTGTGGGACTAGTTGACTCAACATTGTAGAATACGTTGATTGTATGCTAAGATTTTACAACAAAATTGCAATTCTAAGCACTAGTTTAAGGAGCTTTATCCTCGTTAAACCGGAAATTTTAATTCTCCGATTGTATTGAGATTTTATATTTGCACCTTATATGTAGAAAATGCTAAGATAATACTATGGTTCTTGTTGCTGTGAGAGATTGGTAGGCCAGAATTACTTTCGAGAAGTTTGCCAATATCAAGCAATTAGGGAACAATTTTGTCAAAACTGAATTTTGGGATACTTGTGATTTATTTTGTTTGTTTGCATTTTTGTTAATCATTTATTTTGTGTTGGCCTCTATAGTAAGCAAAGCCCTTATGCTTGAACAGGTACTCCGAAAAAAATGGAGAACACCAAAGAGAACGGTGAAATCAGCATCGAGGAGCAAGTGAATCCACAGCCTAGTGGTATTTCTAAAAGAGCTCAAAAGAAGCAATTGAAACAAGAGAGATATGAAGCGAAGAAGGCGGAGAAGAAAGCACGGATGAAGGAGGAGAAAAAGAGAGAAGGAGAGAGAAAGCGGAAGGAATGGGAGGAAAAGCTGGCAAGTGTATCAGAGGAGGAGAGATTAAAGATGATTGAGTCGAGGAAAGGTCTAAGAAAAGAGAGAATGGAGAAACGAACAGAAGAGAGAGAAAACAAGATTCAGAAGCTGACCCAAGCTAAAAAGAATGGTCAGAACCTCGTTATTGATCTAGAATTCTCTTATCTCATGACTTCTAACGAAATTCATAGCCTTGTTCAGCAGGTACCACCAAGATCTTCAGATTGTGCTTTAAGTTTTGGTTTTAGTTTTATTTTTTTAAAATGAACTTTAAAAAAAAAAAAATTTGAATCAGCACTTGCAATGGAGGATAGCTTGGCAGCGATTGAAAAGGCATGTGACAGGATATTTAAAAATGAATAACATGATATGATACTCAGAGAATGAGTAAAACGTTAAGAACTACTAAGATGAAAGACTGAAGGGAGGAGTAAGTCCATAAACATTCTCAACAAACAACTTTCTCGGATGAAAATTACAAAATACCTTCACATGAATGTTGGAAATAGGAAACGAAAAAAAGACAATGATTTTCAATATAAATATTTAATATTTATTTTTGAAAAACTCAAGAAATAAGTTTTCTTTGAAAAAGTTAGTTTTTTGTTTCATTTTTGAAAAAAAAAATTCCATATACCGCAACCAAACGTATTTGTAGTAGTTGTCTTTTAATACAACTAAAGAAAGCCAGGACTGAAAAATTGTATTAGATGACCTTGACTATGTTTTCAGCTTTTGTTAAACAATTTTAAAATTTCGAAGAATGTGTGGAATTTTAGTGGAATTTTACAAAATCGTTTTCTATCATCCTTGTATTTTTGGGAAGTGGTACTTACTTTAGGATTTTAAGTCACGAAAGCCTTGGTGTTTGTGGGAATAATATAGCATTATTATGAACCTGAGTTAAATTTTTTTAACTTATGTTATGCTCTGAATGAAACATGCAGATTATGTATTGTTATGCTGTAAATGGAAAATGTGCAACCCCAAGCCATCTGTGGTTGACAGGGTGCAAGGGAGAAATGGAAAGCCAATTAAATAGGCTTCCAGGATTTGATAGATGGATAATTGAGAAGGAAAATCGATCTTATATTGAAGCATTGCAAGATCAGAAGGAAAATCTTGTGTATCTTACAGCTGATTCCGAAACTGTGCTGGATGATCTTGATATAAAGAAAATTTATATTGTTGGTGGGTTAGTGGATAGAAATCGATGGAAAGGCATAACCATGAAGAAAGCACAAGAGCAGGAAATTCAAACAGCGAAACTCCCAATAGGAAATTACTTGAAGATGTCCAGTTCACAGGTACCTTTATGTCTTAAAATTTTTGTTGCCCCAGCCTAGCTTATGAGAACAACAAATTGTTCTATGCTTTTGTAAGGAGCGAAGTTCATCCTTTTGGCCCAGGACAGTTCTTATTGACCAATCAAACAAGATACGGGAGGAATATTAGTATAAACTTAATGAAACATTAATGCACTTTTGGCTGAAATAACACACATGGCTCATTTGATATATTGTAAGTTTTGCCATTGTCAAGTTGAATTGTTAGAATAGGCAAATAGGTGTCATAATCAGTTAATAACTTATCAAGTCAAGTGGCATTCTGTTTTTGCCCTGAAACAGATGATCTCAGCAATTGTGAAGATTCATATATTGCCTCAACTCATAGCATATTTGTTATTCTGAGTGTAGGTCCTTACTGTGAACCAAGTGATAGAGATCCTTCTCAAGTTCTTGGAAACAAAGGATTGGAAGGCTTCATTTTTTCAAGTAATTCCTCAAAGAAAAAGATGTGAAGCAGATTCAGAAGAACACCAAGAAGTTGATGGGGGAAAGACTGAGGAGGAGGATTTTCAATCTGAGAGAAAAAGGAAGTGTATCGAAGCTGCTTCTGATGGTTAGAAGAACTTACTGACTGAAAAATTTTTACCCTTTTTTTTTCATTTCAAGAAGTTTTAACCACAACTGTGTTCGTAATACATGAATTTCAATTAGTGAAAATGATTCTTTGGTTTCCCAGCCTGAAATTATTTAGTTCCATGGCATGTTCCTCCAGCTTCACCTCAAATTCCTTGCACCTCTAGTAAAAAAGAATCTCTTACAAGCTACGCATGTCCAAAAATACAAAAGTGAGTAAATTTTGAATTGATGGGATTAGCATTGATTTGGGTTTGGGCATTTTTGTTTAGCTATGGATTGCTGGGATATATTCAACAAGTATTCTAGGCTTGCGTGTTTTTTTTCTAAATTTTCACCATTTCTTGAATTTTAAACAAAGAAATTATAGGAGAGGATGATTGTATGTCCATACATCCGTTTTATGTCACATGGAAAAAGTGAGATTTACAGATGCAAGCTTGATTTACATTTAGTGCGTAGATTTGCGCCGCCACAAAACCATGTCGACTTACGTATTGATGCTGCAGGATACAGTGGAGAGTTTGCTCACTAACCATATAATGTGTGGACTAAGGGCATGTTTGATACAATGTATAGGATTGTATAATTATCACTGTAGCGGATAACATTGTTTAGAATTGTATTGTATAGAATTGAGTGAACTTTATACTATGTTTGATTTGTCACTGTATTATATAAATGATAAATAATATTATATTTAACGAAAGACTGCATTAACCTTTATAATGAACTAAAATATTTTAAAAATAATAATATATTATATATTATAATAATTTTAAAAATTATTTATATTAAATTAATTATTTAAATATTTAATAAATTATATATTATTTATTTGTGTGCACATGGACCACCAAAAAGATAAGCATGTGGACCACCAAAATAAAATATAATAATTTTTTATTTCATTCAGCCTTATGCAGCATTAACCAGAGGTGAGACGCATCATAAAATTTGGGCGATTAATACGCCCTTTATGCAGTGTTATACGGCCCGTTGCCGTTATACAATGCAGTCTTTTTCGAAGTCGAGTCAAACGTGAGTTAAAGTCATAATGTCATGTAATGCTATCCAATACGACGCTTCAAACATGCCCTAACAGTTTTTGGACTCAAAGAGTTGGCTTTGAATCAATAATGGAGAATTATGTTGTTTACACCAACAAAATAGAATGATGAGATAATCTAGTTCCACAAGGTCTTAAGTTCACTAATCATATATAGTAGTCCGTAAATTTGGACACAAGTAGCGAAATTCAGTTGATCTCATAACCTTCTAATGTGTTAGATGTATGATCTAGCGTTACACACTAAATCATTTAGTCTAATATCACTAGATGATCGTTAGACACCTTTGTTTGTCTTACAATATGTAACAGTATATGTGATGCAATCAAATTATGTTATGATTCATCCAACATATTACACTATACACAGCATCAATCATTTGTATGGCACGTAACTATACGTGTGATGCAAGGATGTATGATTCAGCTTTATACACCAAAAGGTTAGAGTAAATGGATCAATGCAACAAAGTACCTTTGAAATTGGCTAAAGAAATTTATATTTATCTCCATTCCACATACACACGCTAGTTAATCTTCACCGAAATCAGGTTCTGGGGGCTTCTGTATCGCCAACCCTCTAGGACTTGTATTTGCACCACTAGTTGATCTTCGATCCTTCTGCCCACGACGGGCATTAGTTGCAAAGCGAGATGCAAGCATTGTAGCACGTAGCATGGATGTTGCATCTCCTTCTTCCTGTTCAACATTTGGCTCGGCAAATGATACTTGACCAGCTTCCGCATTGTAGTAGTCTGACTCATCCTCCTCCTCTTCTTCTTCCTGCCGAGCTCCAGCAGCATGCCTTCTTAACTTTCGCCTGCGCCATGTAGCTTGGATGAAGCAAGCAGCCCATGTTCTCCATTGTTGTGAGTAGAAACGGAATGTATGCTGCACCTGCCTACTGTGCAGGCGCCTGAACTGACTAGCAACAAATTTTAGCTCTTCGGCTTTCAAGGCAAAAGCCTCTACCTCGGTTATTGCCCTCACTGTCCGAGTAGATGATGGCAAATTAGATGAAGATTTAGGGTCCAGTGCCCAAGTGAGAAGCTCCTCTCCGCAGAAGTCTCCTTCCTTCAGTAAACCTCTGTTGTAGAAACCACTCCTTCCACCATCTGTTGTCACACTCTCTAAGCGGCCACGGATGATCAAAAGCATCTCATCAACAGGGTCCCCTTCCCGGACTACACAAGTACTTTCTGTACACAAACTTGGCTTCAGCCTCTCACATATAGCATCCAGCAAACGCTCATCCATATTGGCAAACAGTGGAACCTGCATGCATGCAACATCATTCAATAGCAGAAGTCAAGAGAACATCGGTCAAGATAATAAATCTTCATTGCAGCAGTGAACAATTCAACATTAGTTTTATTAAGCTCTATAACAATGGCAAAGGCAGCAGAATTTACTTACCCGTCTCACCAAATTCAAACAGAGGTGGCGCTTGATATCCCTTCTGAGATCTTTGGGTAGACTTTGGACCAAGCTCTCTTCGTCTACTCCTCTTGTTTCCAGCCACTTGAAATGGTCATAGCGCCTAACTCGTTCCCTGAGATCTTGTGGAAGCCAACGGTGATGCATCCACTGCTCAGAGTCACGCCTTTTGATCCTCATCTCCTCCAGACGAACACTAAGTGATTGGAGGTAGGTCTGCAACAATCATAACATACCAAGAAGTTATCAGTAATGCGCAAACTGTTATGTGTTGCTTCCTTCTTTTACATACTTCTGAACTTAAACATGTAACGTCCGTTTGAAAATTTACTGGCAATCATCAATACACTCATGTGCAAGTACAATTTTAGCATGATATTTCTCTGTTATACATAAAAATGCCTAGAAAGAGGATCAAATTACAATTATGTAGAAGTCACACTTCTCAATATCCTTCTCTTCAGATTTACAATTCACCAAAAGAAAATTTGGATTTCACACTCGTGCAAACATATCATGCTTAGCCAGCTTCAGATTATTGGATATCCAAATGTATCAATATGTATTCAAGAAAAAAAATTCGTTATGTACAAATATTTGAGTTTATGGACTGTACAGGTATAATCAATTTGTATTTTAAATGCATTAAAAGCATAAAGAATGAATTTTCTGCCGAAGCTGAAAATTTAGAAACTATAAAATGTGGTTGATTGGTGTACACTCAGTTTGTTAAAAAGGTAATTTATTGAACCTATATGAAATTACACACAGAATTCCCTAATGAAGTCAATAGAATGACACAGTGAACATAGATGAGAATTGGTTTTAGCATTAGTTTACATTTTATGACAATCAAACTAAACAACTATAGTTCTTTACCTCAAATTGAAGTTGAATGAAAAAAATTAAATATGCTTCAAAATTGTGTGATAGCAAGAGATGTCTATTTGTTCAAAGAAAAATTAATGCTGATCAGAAACAAGAAAAAAGCTATGAAGGACCTAAAAAATGAAGTTTTGGCTTACCTGCATGTTTCCAATCAGAAGCGCGAATAGTATAAGACCAAGAGTGCCAATTGCAATTGAAAAGATAACTTCCACAGGATATGTGCTGGTTTTTAGCCCCTGACCAAGCGTACTGAAGAAACCAAAACAGAAATGTGCTTAAAGAAACTTAATGCACTCAAATGAACCTAACAACTTACAATCTCAACTTTATCAAAGCAAAGTATGAATTTGCAGATTATACTAAAGACAAGACTAAATTCGTTCATGCTAAATGAAGCATACACATATTTCAGATTCATATGGTGGGAGATATCCAAAAAAACAGCCAAAGACACAAGATTTCCCCCCTTTGCTGCCAGGCTGACCACTAAAGTTACTTTTAATATTTAGATATGGTTGCAGCAAAAACTCATGGCTGCATAACCCTCTTTGTTGAAGTTATTTTGTGTGTGTATGTGTGTGTAGAAGCAGCAAAGCCTCAAACCAGGACTGAGAGTTTTTCTTCATCATCAAGTAGCTTCAATACCCACCTAAGATAGTGAAATCAAAGTTCGAACCAAACATAGGGATCTTTTTTGTGTGTGTGTGTGTGTGTGTGTGTGTGTGTGTGTACACACCTAAGAAAACAGTTGAATCACAGTTGGCAGTCAGGGAATCGGAATGAAAGTACTCATAATTGCACTACACTTAATGTGAAACAGAATCATATTAGACAGATTTTCTTCCATAAACATAGATGAACAACCAAATTCAGTTTAATTGCATTAGGATAAAGACAGTAAGTAGAAATAAATGAAAAGGCAAAAGAAATTGTGCATATGGATAAAATTATAAACAGAAGAAGTCATACCTCAAATTTTGCAGGCCCCACCACAAACAGTAAATGAACTTAGGAAGAAACTCCAGGGAGCTTTGGATGTTGGACGAAATAGCCTGTGAGAAGATTCCAAAGTTGAAATATTCTTTATTCTCATCGTCAGCAGAACACCTCTGACCAAGGATACCCTCTCTTATGCTTTGCCAGATATCATAACCTTCCATGTCGTCATTGCCGCAGTACAGGAAATCTTTCTTACATTTCCCAGAGTCACTACAAGCTTTTTGCCAACATGCACCATTACGTTCTATGGCTAGCAGGTACCAAAAAGCTCCTGCTATCTGCATTAGTTTCATACAAAGGCAAGACAAGCTGAATATCTAGTTACAAGGCATCATTATTTAGTTCAGCTGAGAGAGATTGAAATTCACATGTGTAATCAAAAGTTTTTAGATAAACTGTTTACTCTGGATATTCCTATGTGCAGCCAAAAATATTATTACACTGATTGTTTCAATTGAAAACACACAATCTCTCTCACTCTCTCTCTCTCTTGTGTCTACGTCTCCCTTGTTACTTGATCAAGCTGAGCATACCCCAATCCATTAAGCTACTACTAGTAATTCTTAGAGCAATTCAAATGCTTTATACTTGTACAAAATGAAGTCATGAGAAGTTGTTGATAGTTCACTGGCATGTATGCTGAACTTTTCCAGTTAAATTAATGCCTTGAACCAAGTACATTCAGAAATGCAATGCTCCTATAGAACTTACGAAAGTTTCAAATATCATTTGGTCCAATGAAACAAATTGGAATAAACCATATTGCTACCTTTTGCAAGCAAACTACTCTAAATAAAGGAAGGAAAACATTTAGCAAAGTATCATTCGGTCGAATGAAACATCTTATATCTCACAATCTGTGATCTAGAGCAAATTTTGCCACAAATTTTGTTCAGATGACCAGTTCACTTTTGCCTACTGAATACAATAAAAAACAAACAGTTGTCTTCATTTAGATAGAGTTAGTACATTAATAATCCCATAATTTATTGCATAAAAAACAAGATCATCAAAATAATGCAATGAGTCCGTTTCTTTACAGCATGTGATGAAAACATTAAAAGCTTTCCTATTTACAGTACCTGTACCCCACAAATGCAAAGAATTACAATCTGGACAAGCACCAGTGCAAAGGAACTGCTCTTTTGGGTAAAATACAGAAAATTGAGAGACTTTTACAAAGATATTGGACTTTCTTTTCAGTTTTTATAACAGTTTCCTAGGTCAAAAGAATCACCACCAACTGAAATAAGTCAAGATAATAATTTGCATTATAAAAATGTCAAACTACCTTAACTAGAACAATGATGCTTTTCTTATCAAGTTGGTGATTGACAACTCTTTTAAAAGCTTTGGTTTGTTCATGTCTAATATTGAAGAAAAAGGTTTTTGCAGTCAAAAAATATTCTTAATCATTTATATATTAAATAATTTATAATCATAAATCTTAATCTTAAAAAAGATCAAGGCTAAATGCTTTTAGCTCCATAGATGCCACCAGTGGTTGGAGAAATGTACATGCATCACATCCAATCAAGGTAGGTAACAAAATTCTAGCATGTTTAGCTTGTTACAACCTCATGAAAGCTTATTATTCAATATGTTATTAGACTAAACAAAAAAAACATATGTGCCTCAACTGTAGTATAAATTGTCAAACCTTTTACTCTAAGATAATATAAAAAAGATAGAGAAGCTTTTGATCTTGGATTATCCTACGCCATTCAGAATCACATATAATGTGAAACATTTAAGAAAGCAAATTAAAAGAAAGTAAAATTTAGAGAAAATGAGTGGTACTTTCCAATTCTGTCACAGATACTTACATGACTACAAAGCATGTACCAGAGCAGATAATATGCAGCACCAGCCAAAGCACTTTCAGCAAAAACACCTGCAGTCTTTTTCAATTCTGAAGTTAGAGGAAAAAAGCGGACAAACCTAGGAACATATTGGAGAAAGACAATATATTGCAATGCTTCTTTTGTGGTCAAAACCTCTGCTCCTTCTCTCTTAAGAAATATCCAAACCACAATCTGCGGATAGGAGAATTATCACATAGGAGAAAAATTAATCACCATCCTAACATATTGTGAATTATAATCTCATTCACATCCCTGGATAAAAAGTATGCAAAAATTACTGAATGTAAATTTATTCACTAGTAATTATTTTCTGATACTAAATTTAAGACTCAAAGAAAATCAATTCTGCCATGGAAAATGAAGCAGAAAAGAGTCATAAACATGTTCAAATTTTTTATATTTCTGATTATGCGATACAAGAAATATAAGCAATTATAATGCCAGAGGGATGGTGTAGAAATAGCCGAAAAAGTAAAAGAATTCATCATTAACTTACAGAAGGCACAAGACATTAGAGAAGGCATGTAAATTATAAACAAAGCAAAGATATCAAGCAAGGTTTTACAAACCTGTGGTACGGGCAGCACAGAAAGAAAATCAACAATGAAATAGTGCCTTAAATATCGTGAAGCTATTAGCTCAGGATCTATCACAAGTTCACCTCGTCCAAAAACCCGTGATGATGGTGCAATGTAAGCCGTCCGGAATTGAAAAGCCATTCGAATGAGGTAAAAGGAATCTATTATTGTCCGGAGAGTTGTAGTTGTTACCGCTAAATTTTGATCCATGCCAAGGCAATACTCTTCACTATTAAAAATAGGAAGATAAAAGAATAAAGGATCAATAGATACTGCAAGAATACATGATATGACAAAGAGCCTATTCCAAAATAAGAGGGATCTATCCTGAGGGTCAAAAATTTTCTTTTCAGCAACTTTAAGATCTTCTGGGAACACTGCCTTGCTTACCCCTGCTCTTACTCTCTGACCTAATGTTACTAGCCCTTCTGATCCCCTTGCCACTCCAAGCCTAAGTGATTTTGATACATTCTTCCTTCCACGACCGGAAAAGTGCAATCCCTCTATATTAAATCCACATATCTTCTTTCGACCCATATCAGATGACATTGATAATGTTGAATCCAAATCATCCAACCTATAGGTGCCAACCAAAATCAGACGCTGATTCAATTGGTGCACAAAATCGATATTTGAAATGAGAAAAACAGAAAAAGGGGAGATGTAAAGAAACAACAGAACATATACAACATATAAACATAGAAATGAATTAAAGAAGAGAGGAAATATAGTAAACATATTGAATTAAAATTTATCCAATGTCTAAACCTTTCCACAAAATTCTACAGAATTTCTGGAATCGGCAACGGAGAAAGCAAGTTGTCTTCAGCTTGCAGTATAATTATATTTGTTACTGTGAACACATCTTTCAATCCAAGTTTATTCATATTAAGACTAGTGAATGTCCGAATCACATAAAAACCTTGCAGATCAATGAGCAGTTATTCTAACGCATATTTGAGCCATGAACAAATGATCTTTGTTCTTTTCTAAATCTAATTAAAATCTACAAAATTCAATGAATGAGCAGGACATTTTCCTGGGATAACACAAAGAGGAAAACTAGAATATATTTCCTTTTATTTTGTAAAAGATTAAAAAATAGGACATATAAATTTAAAATTTATAAGAACTTCATCATAGACTTTGCCTTATCATAAAACCAACTTAAAAATTTTGCTTGGTCAGTCCTAATGAGGTTGACAAGGCTTGGCAATGAAAAGAAAGTAGCACTCTCAAGTAAACCAATGCCTATGGCTGAAAAACTACAGAATCCTTCAATTTCTTAATAACTCACCCTTTGCGGCCAGTGCTTTTTTTTTTTAACCAAAAAAAAGGGGAATTTTATAGACCTTTTCCCCTATAATGCAACAAGATAACCAAAAAAAAAAAAAAGCTTCCAAGCATTTAATATTTAAACCACATCCTAAGGATGTAACTCAATGGAACTTAAGATGCAGAAATAAATCATCAAAACATTTTATTCCTGGGGTGATAAAGCAAGAAAATCCAACAACCGACTTTCTGAAGTGAAATTATTGATAAAAAGCTAACGAATCTTCATTCCTTTTTTTCCTATTATATGTATCAGATAAGACATGTGAACAAAAATCACCCTTTTAATTTGAGATGCAGTGGAAAAGAAAAATCCTATATACTATTTGACTACACAAAACTATCATAGCCTTTAAAAGAATAAAAGACAAAAGAGAATGCGATATTATTTTTTGTCTACTTGTTTGGAATGATCTATTTCCAGTACATACCTTACAAACTTCTCCTTCTGGCCACCTATATACTGTGACTTGTAACTAGAATCAAACATTCTGCAGAATCAATTACATGTATGCAAGTTCAACATCAGGAGTCCCTAGAAAGTTTGAATCGATTCCCTTTCTGAAATATGAAAATACCAGCAGTTAGTAACTGTACTACTAAATTGACCCAAAAAAAAAAGGTGCTGCCTTGGAAGCAGTAAATTAGAACACAACAGCCTGTATGACTCCTTTGGACTTAAAAGCTTTAGCCAACGGATGGAAGATTTTGTTGAAAGGAAAACTCAATAGATATTAATAAAAGATTGCAATATGAGAGATTAAAGTTTCATATGTTTTAGTATGCAGTATAAGTTTATTGAATTCATTGGCAACAACATCATTGTTGCCGGTTTACTCTTTCTCGTAATTAGTGACACAAACATTTAGGCCTCTGAAGTCACCTATCATGCCAACATGCCGCTCAAGTTCCAATTTTGACAAGCAAGCATTCAGACTCATAAGGTTCCTGATTAATGTAAATTGTTGAAATTCCAAGCATCCAAATGCACATGGCTTTGCCAAAAACACAACAAAAACTTCTAAAGAAAATGGTAAGGGGATTTAACAAATATCCCCGTAAACTGGACACAAATTTAACTTATCTCCAAGTACGTGTTTTCACATTCTTAAAATCGATAACAGAACATTGAAATAATAATGCCCAAAGGACCACTTAAGATTTGTTAAACTAAGTAATTGCTCTTTAACACCTTTAAGAGATAGCCATGAATTTCCTTAGTGATGTGCATCTTATTCTTCCACAGTGCCCTATGATGACAGGAAAACCATTGCAATCTATCGAAAGGTATGCCCAGTCAAACCATGAAGATTCTAATTAATCACTTTCTGTTGAAAATTGGTTTCTCAGAATGAACTTTGAAACAAAAAATTATTAGATGAAATTTCCCCATGCTTCCTCTTAAAATGCATTAAAATATTCCAAATTCATTTATTAGTTTTACAAAATTAAACAAATTGGAATCTACAACCCATCTTCTGTAAGGATGTGAGAGATATTCTAAATCAATTTTACTTGCAATTTAATTGAATTTATTCATTAACAACTTCTTAAAATCTCTTTTACAATTTCACTTCCTATCTCACAAAACTTAATTCGAACAACACTAATCAATCCAACTCTTCATATTCAACTGCAATAATCCAATCCCTTTTCATTATACAAAATAATAGATAGATAAATAAAATCCTTTTCATATCAACAACCAGATTAAACAACAAAAATACCCAGGAAAAACATTCAACCGACGTATCGACTCATGCATGCATAAACTCAAAACGTTTCATCATTTTAGCAACAAAAACGCACAAGAAAATGCTTTCAAGACGTTGAAAACATTTTACATAGAATCCAATATTGAGCATTAACAAATGAAAACATAATTTTAAAAATTTTAAAAAAATGGAAAATTAGAGAATGAAAACTTACAATAACATGTCTGAGATTTGATTAAAAAATGTAATGGAGAGATTGAGGTTTTCGGATGACAAAGATAGAGAGAGAAGGAGGAGAGACAATTAACAAGGATGAAGAGGGCATTTTCAGACCGTTATTTTCTGTTAGTTTATATATCTTCTCTCTCGCCTGTCCAAATTTGGAGCCAATTCACAACGTGTCTATACTTAGAGCTATGACACGGTGTCGTTTGGATAGAAGTTTTTTATTTTTTATTTTTTATAACGTAAAAATCTTGTTACTGTTTTCACTGGATCTGGGTGTGGCCCAAATTCTCAGTGTCCATCAATTTAGGTCCTCTTTGATGAAACCACCGCATGGGCTTCGGCTTGTGAAACTCCACCCAAACTATTGTAAAGCATTCATATTATACAAAATTTTTTTTTAAAATTTTTATTTTAATAAAAACCTTGTGTAACTAACACAAATTTAGTACATTAGCAATTGATTGGATGAAAAAAAAAATTAATTTAAATAATTTGTCTATAAGCTTTGTGGAAAATTATCAAATAATTTTCTGTTATTAGAAGTGATATTATTTCTTTACCTCTTAATACATATAATCATATATAAAATTAAGCCTTGATCTATTACTTTTTTTTTTCTTGTACTCTTTATGTATTTTATAATTCTTCTTTCAATTTTTCATTGTATTTCTATTCAATCCATAAGAATTTCACTCAAGTAAAATTGATTTTCTTCTTCTTCTTCTTCTTTTTAAATTTTATGGCCTATCACATGCATGATTAATAACATATTTGTTTATTATTACAAAAATCCACTTAAGTATCCCTTTAAATAAAGAAAAAGATAACTTTAATGCAATATATACCTTTGTGGGTATTTTTTTTTCCTTTTTAACTTGCTAACATTTCACCCCTCTTTCCCTTCCCTCTATAAAAACAAAAGCCCTTCTAAAATTGGCATGAGAGGGATTGATCCTAGATCTCATGTCTAGAATATTTAAAAAGCTTACAAGACAATTTACAAAAAGTTGAAATGGAGATATTCACCCTTTCATGTAAAGTAGGCAACCATCATTTTAGTCAAAAGTAACATACTCCATTTTCTCTAATCCACAAAATTTTACAATTATTATTCTAATTAGTGACCTTTAACTAGATATATAATTATTTTCTTATGTCACCAATCACTATTACTTCACTTTATTTTTTACTCCAAATGATTGCCATTACTTTAATTTTTAACTTTACAATAAAGTTTCCACATCCATTAAAAGATTAAATTTAAAAAAAAAAGAACTTTATTAAAGCAACAAGCATGTTTAAAGCATAGTCGTAAATATATAGTGCAGTCTTATTGTTCGTCAACAAGCTAGCTAGTTGTGCAAATTTCAATATCATAGACATTTGCTTTTGCAGCCTTTGAAGATGAAACGCTAGACAAAACACAACACATGAAACTTTATCTAGTGGTGAAAGAAAACAACGAATCATGGGCACCATTAAGTATCTTTTGAAATCTTCTTTTACATGGAATTTTTATATTTTTTTTTTGTCCCATTACGTACAGGAATTTTGAATCCAATTGTATGTATTGGTTTTGAATTTAGGGTTTTGCTGACGTTCAATGTGTCACACTTGATTTCTAATATATATATATATATATATGAAGTTATAGTGGGAACTGTTTCTTTTGTAAGATTAATATCATGTACGTTATGCTAGTTTAAGTTGAATGTTTTACTATAGTATGTATAATGTTTATAGACACAATTTGATTGATAAGATATCGTATGTCTACGATGTTTTGAGATTAGACATTTCTTATTAAGAACTTGAAGGTTTAAAAATAATTTAAATACGTATATTATATTTCTAAGCATGTTATTAGTGCTACATTTATGCGAATTCATGTTATATAGTGTTATATGGATTATTACAAAACATATCTAATAATGTTGCTACCATCAACAATATTGTATAATTCATCAATAAAGTTTTCAGAAACAGAAAAGACGATTAATGCCTTGCCTCGACATGGTTTCCCAACTTTTCCATTTCTAAATTTTTACTTATCAAAAGAATCAATTAAGCGATCTTTAAAAGAACTTAAGTCTGACGATAATAATATACTTGACTTAAGCTTAACTGTACATATTGCACTAAAGTTGCAACTTGCATTTAGCACAGAAAAGATTGGATTGAACAACCTTTTTTGAGCAAGGTTGTATTGAACTCATTAAGATTCAAGTCCAGTTTACACAAAAGACTCAAACAAAGATTTAGCACTACTTGGTGGCCACTTTGAAACATTCCTAACAGCTTTAGTGACTGAAGGATAATCTTTTCTTTTATTTTTTTTCTTTCCAAGTGTTTGTCTTGTTGTGATATGATTGGGGGGAGATATATACATGCATGATAATAGAAGAAGAATACCACAAAGAAGAAGCCAGATGGCAGCAGAAGTATGAGAAGAGAAAATATATAAAGCAGAAAGTGAAAATTGAGATGATGATGATGACAAGTAGTAGTATCCAAAGCCTTTGTATCAATTAATCTGAAAAAACTGAAATCTCAGTCTCACCACCCACCCTCTTGGTGGAGATGTCCCACACCCACTATCATTCATGTTGTGTTGTTCACTACCTTCTAAAACACACACCAATGCAAAGGAATGTGTCCAGTAAACACTATAATCACAATAGCTACATTCCACCCATCACATAACCACCTTTTTCTATTTCTTTTTTAAATTTTTTTCTTTTTCTTAATAGATATGATTGATTGTTTGATTTATTTAGGATATAAAATATTGTTATTTAAAAAATTATAGGAACCAATAAAATTAAATGATCAGGAATGTTGTATTAACAAATGACCAGGTTATCAAGTTTATACACACAAAAAAAAAAAATGTGAAGAATAAGACCAATCAGAATTTTTATCCTCATAGATCATTAGTATAAATAGTACTGTTGGGATTTTGCAAAGGATTGAGGACTTTATCCAATCATTAGTAATACAAATGGTTCACTTTGAAGGAGGAATATTCTCATGTTTTCTCTCATTTTCTCAATAACCAAACACTATAATTGATAGAAAAATCTTGAGGAATCTGTATGAGGTATCTTTTTTAAAATTCTTCGAAAAGCTTTATTAAAATTTAATACATTATCTTAATTTATCATAAAAATTGTTCATACTCGATAATCAACTAGTGAGGATCATTGTGATTTATCTTTTCTTTTTCTCTTTTAATGGGTATGAGAGCATAATAAGTTTAAATGCACACAAACTCTAGTTCAATTTAATGAAATAAATAAAATATTTTTTTTGAAATATGTGTTATAAAGCATGGAAATATATATTTTGGAGAAACACTTACACACGTGAATTATTTGAATGAATTTTAATTACCATAAATAATACTTTGCAATACTAAAAACATATTTGTAAGAAGTGTTGGGTTGAAATTTATCAAAACCTTTTTTTAATATTAGGGAAACATTAAATTGACATTATTTTTCAATCCTGTCAGCATTTATATATAGTTGTTACTCACATTAAGAAAAAAAAAAAGTATTTGCAATATTCTATAAAAAGAAACAATTAATAGACTGTTCTATAAATAATGTTATTAAGAAATTTTATAGTATACATTATTTTTCCTCAAAATACTAAATAATTTCTACAAACAAATTGTTTTCGAATTTTGCAGAATATGCTTGTTTTCGAATACCTTTCAAACACATAGCATGCGCCAAATAAATTAAAACAAAAACAGAAAACAAGAAACAAAAAACAAGGAAAGAAAAACATAGCACACGGGCATCGACTAAAGGTGTACCCTGCCGTGGCCCCAAACTGCAACATTGAACATGGCAATAAAGTGACAGTCCAAACATGACTTGACCTTTTCTTTTTTGTCATGGATCACTGCACACTCAAGTAATATATACTTTCGTAAAAAAATTATTAGAAAGAATCAATTCAATTCAATTCAACTAAAAAAACATAAATTAATCATCAGCTACATTAAGTACATTCAAACTTTTTGATGAATTTTTGACGAAATATATCTTGTCTTAAACTTTTATCATGATCATACTCTAATACGATTTGGATTTTATGTTTAAACAAAGGAATTTGCTGGTTGTAATATAGAGCAATTAATATCATTAATATGATGTTTTGCTAATATTTTGATATTATATTATCATTGTTGCTCCTGCTACGTAATGAGACCGTCATGAAGATTATTCGATTTAATCATCAGTTACATTAAGGTCTATTAAGTCACCTAAAGTGGAAACGTAATCAACATTTTTCAGAAGGATGTGATTGTTTTGTGTATGTTTGTCAAACCATCTTCAAATATGTGTCTATGCGATTGTCACTTCCTCTGCAAACTGAAGAAAGATATGCATGTCCACTTCTCTTTCTAGATAGCTTCTCTCTTTAGAAATTTCAATTTATTAGAGTTTTGACTTGAATGTAGATAACATTGACACCCTTCACCGTTAACTCTCATTTTACGCGAGGATGATGACAATCTACCCTTAATATGGCGTCACCCGTGACCCATCTCTAGCGACCAATTTCTTTATATTAACATTTATGATCATCGATATTATTCTTTAATGAAATAATGTTATACATGATTTCTGAATTTTTATGTGTAGAACATCCTTATGTGTCTCTAGAATCTTATATTGTATAACAGCCTGATCCATGAAAGAAATAAAACTAGTATCATGGCAAAATCAATATAAAATTATTATACCTAATTGAAAAAAAAAAAGCAAGATAAGACTCGTTAGATGAAATTCCTTTGATACCTTTAATGAGAAATGCCATGTTGTAGTGGCCCAATCGATTCCAGCAAAACAATTATGAGACTAAATTATACGTTTTAAAAAATGATATTGTTTTGGAAATCGTATTTCTATTCCAATTTTATAAGAATATAATATAACATTAAATATTCTAGTATAATAAAATGGGTTGCTAGCTAAACCTTTTCATATCTGTTGTAATTGTGATTATTAAATAAAGATAAATCCTGTCAATACGCGGACCATAATTACTAGATGATATTAATGCATGAATTTTTTTACGAGTGTATGCTCTCACGAGGTATTATCCGTTTTGGGTCAAAACTCATACAATTTTATCCTGAAAATGGGTCTCGTTGAGAAAGAGGGTAACCCCTACTCTTATAAGTCACAAGTCATTCCAATATCTAAGAGACATAAGACAAAGCCACCATCTTTAATTTGAATCCAACGTCATCAATACATATTGATGCAATGTTCATATTAGAGAAATCTTAATAATGGTAATAGAAATGTGGGATTCGAATACCACATTAAAAAAAAAAAAATCCTTTTTTGTAATTTTTTAATTTTTGTCTATTATGTGACTTATATTATTTGCAAAATGTGTTATCTTAGAGGAATGCTAATCCGAATAATCTTACCATAGACAAATCTTGATAGCCTACAAAAGAAGACTTATATCGCGAAAACATTATAGTAAGTATAACAATATTAAACGTAAACTATTAACGATGTGTAAATTATGAGATTAGATTATGATATTAGTAACATGTAACGTGTAACATGCAATTAAAATATAAGAATTAATGGCAGTAACATGTGAATTTAAAGTAGTTTGGAAGTTAATGGGTCTGACTTATGGGTTACATCCAATGGAGTGACATTACCTAAACTTCGTGGAAAGTATATATATGGTAAAATAGTTGCATGTGTCACAGTACAAAAGATCCTCATGGAGAGGACCAGACAACTAGAAAATGATAAACCTAAACCTTTTTTCGTTCTATATTTACCTTACTTTTTAGAGGATATGATTAATTACAAACTCCTCCCTTATGGTTTGAAAATCCACATTGACCTCCCTTCATATTAATTTGTTAATTTAGTAATTAAATAGTTTAGTAATTAAAGAGTAAATGCAGAAAATTGAAGGATAAATACTAATGTTGAATCCGTAAAATATTAACTTATTTTTAAGTGAAAGTGAAATGAATCTTAACATTGCATCATTATCCTATTGATCTAACAGTCCCAATTAAAAAATATATTGAGCTACTTATAAAATCCGAAAAGAGGATTATGAGACTAAATCCACGTGAAGCCTTGCTTATGACCATAAGCATTCAAGTAAAATGATTTCTCAACATAAATTAAAATGAGTAAGTAATGCTAAATTCACGTCCAAAGTTGAAGGTAAAGAAATTTCGAAATTTTAGTGGATAAAAATCCCTCAAGAACATGATGACTGAAGAATGATGACCCCGTGAGGGTGAATTATTATTTTGTCAAAGCTCTTTGTGAATCACTGAAAATGGTCAATGAGAATGTTAAAAGTTGTCACAGTTCACCAGTCACCAGCAGCTACCACCACCTCCACCATTAACACCTCTCCAACTCCAATGCCCTCCATTTCTTTTCTTTTATATCCTTTTTTTTTTTTGGGGGTTCTGCTTCTCTTTCTTTGCAAAACTTGCTCTTTAGTCAAAAGCACATTGGGACCCTCAATTATTATTATTATTATTATTATTTATATCTCCCTCTTCTCATAATCTTCATTTCATTTCCTAATCACCTAGAAGTCTAGAACAAGTAGAACTAATAAGCTCACTCGCTCTACACAGCATTAATATCAATACTTGGTTAAGCAAAATTATCAAATAGCTTTATTTATGATTAGTATAATCCAACTGTAAAGCAATCCAACATTGGATACGGAGAAGCAGGAAACGAAACAATGAAAAAAACATAAAATAATGCTATAGTAGTAACAGGCCAACGGCAGCTTTGCTTTGCTTTGTTTTGTTTTGTTCTGCTTTGCTTTGCTTTGCTTCATCAAGTCTTGCGAGTTGTGACTTGAACTTAACCAACATATTCTGCAATACCCTGAAGCAGAAACAGCCAAAACCATGCCTTCAAGGCCTCTCTCTCCCACCTACGCTCCTGCAGCTAGGCCGAGCTTTCTTAACAAAACTAAGGTTTTGTTTTTGATCCTCACTATCTCATCTGCTGTTGTTATATTCTTCACATTCCTTTACTTTCTTTACCATCTTTGGTACTCTCTTGTTAACCGTTCAAGAACCATCCCTTTTGACTCTAATGCTCCTTTGAAGCTTCAAAGATTCACCTTCAAGGAGCTGAGAAGTGCCACCAATGAGTTTGATGAGGCTAACATCATTGGCAAGGGTGGTTCTGGTACTGTTTTTCTTGGCATTGCAAGAGATGGAAAGTTGTATGCTATCAAGAGACTTGATACTTTCTCTTTGCAAACTGAGAGAGAGTTTCAGAATGAGTTGCAGATTCTTGGTGGGTTGAGGTCACCTTTCTTGGTTACCCTTTTGGGGTACTGTATGGAAAGAAACAAAAGATTCCTGGTTTATGAGTACATGCCAAATAAGAGCTTGCAGGAGTTGCTTTTTAATGATGGGAATTTTGTTTTGAAATGGAATCAAAGATTTGATATTATCATGGATGTTGCCAAGGCATTAGAGTACTTGCATTTTGGCTGTGATCCACCTGTTATTCATGGTGATATCAAGCCTAGTAATGTCTTGCTGGATTCAGATTTCAGAGGAAAAGTTTCTGATTTTGGGTTGTCTAGGATTAAAGTGGAGGGTGAGTTTGGTGTGGATTTGTTTAGCCAAGACTTGGGAAGAAGTCAAGACTTGTGGAAAAGTCAAGAGCTTTCAGGGAATTTGGCTACAGACACTCCAGCAACTGGGACTCCTGTTGAAAGTGCTCATGAGGTAGACTTTGCACTTGCTTTACAAGCTTCTTCTTCATCAAATAAAAGTAGAGCATGTTACAATGTTAGAGCTTTGAATTTGAATTCTTTTAATTATAATGCTAACATTGCTATTGAAACTGAAGTTCAAATCAATGGAAAGGGGAAAGAGGTTTCTAGTATAGACATTGGTGGGGTTGATTGGACTAGTAAGTTTGTGCCTTATGAGGATCATGAGCCTAGTAGTATTGATCATAGCAAGGAGTTGAATTTTAATGCTAATTCTGTGAGTGATGATGCTGGGAATACCAAACAATGGGGAAAGGATTGGTGGTGGAGGCAGGATGGAAGTGGTGAATTGTGTAGTAAAGATTATGTTATGGAGTGGATAGGTAGCCAAATTTGTCCATCAACAAATCCTGATTGGGATGAAGAGAAAAAGAGCACCCATGAGAAAAGTGAGATGGATAATTCAACTCAATTGGACACCTTAGAAGATGTTCATGAATCACACATACAAGAACTTGGGTTTGAAAAATTGGACAAGGGGTCCCATAAGGACTCAAAAGGCAGGAAAAATCGAAAGAAGAATCACAGGAAGATGCAAGAGTGGTGGAAAGAAGAACACTTGGCTGAGATTAGCAAGAAAAATAGTAAGCTTAGAAAGCTTGAAACAAAGTGGAAGAAGGGCTTTAAGATTCCACATTTTGATCTAAGTAGACGGTTTAACTTCCACAGGCGAAAAAATTTTGGTGAACAGACTAAAGATGATTGTGATGCAAATGGGGAGTTTAGTTTCAGAAGGGGATGGAAGAAGAACAAAAATTCAATGGGAAGTGACATGTGGAGTGGAGACCTTTTCAGCCGCGAATTGAGTAGCACAACAAGCATGAGAGGTACTTTGTGTTATGTTGCCCCAGAGTATGGAGGTTGTGGATACTTAATGGAGAAAGCTGACATTTACAGCTTAGGAGTTTTGATTCTTGTAATTGTTTCTGGTAGAAGGCCATTACATGTTCTTGCCTCACCAATGAAGCTTGAGAAAGCAAACTTGATAAGTTGGTGCAGGCACTTAGCTCAATCTGGAAACATTTTAGAACTTGTGGATGAAAAACTGAGAGATGACTACAATAAAGAGCAAGCAAGTTTGTGCATCAATTTAGCACTGACTTGCTTGCAAAAGACACCGGAGTTGAGACCAGATATTGGAGAGACTGTAAGGATTTTGAAAGGGGAAATGGATCTCCCACCACTTCCATTTGAGTTTTCTCCCTCTCCTCCTTCAAAACCATATGGCAAGTCAAGGCGAAAACCGAAGGTGAATGCAGATTATTAGGCTTTGGTAAAAATGCTCTTGATTTTTGCTTCTTTCCATCATGTAATCTTAACAGGTTTTTCTGGTGAGTGTAATGTAGATTAAATGATCAGAAAAACAAAGGCTGTTTGTACATTGTTAATTATGTGATAGTCATGCTTTTGTATGTTCTAAATGTATACTAGAGGAATTGTTTCATCTTTCGTTGCCTAAGCTAAATGCAAGTATTGATAGCCAAAGTTCATCTACTTCTTCTTTTGGAAACATCTTTATTCTGCTCCCTTATTTGTGAATTTTCTCATCCATTGTTGTGTGGCACAATGGTAGTTCATTTTCAATGTTGAACTTGGAACAAAATTTTTCTTCAAGTTTCAGAAATGGTCACAAAACCGCTCCTGTTAGTCTCATCTCAATGGATGTACTGGTACAGAAGTGACATAAGAGAATACATCATCTGAAATAAGAAATTTGAGATATCATTTACAGACGTTGATATTACACTTATCAGTCTAGATTGGCCTGAATATGATAATACGCATTAATGGGGGTGTCCAGAGATTATGAGAAAGGAGTTAAAGAGAGTTGGTCCACCACAAAACAATGTAGTTATTAAGGTAGTTCCAGTTCACCAAAATCTTTCACCTCATTTTAAAAGTAGATGATTGCTCCTTCATTTTCGGTTGGTTATTGTTGACCACTCAGGCTCCAATCAAGTCACTTTCACACCGCATAAAGCTTATCCACCACTAACGTCACTGCCCTTTAAAGAATAAATCATGTGGTTATAAGATTCTAATACCTTCAATAATCAATCACTACATACAAGTTATACCATAAAGATCTTTTGATGAATTTTTTTTTACTTCTTTCTATAAAAGATTTATTAAGAATACGTAGATATTATCTGTTTTGAGTTTCATGCAAAGTTGCATATGCCTTTCACCTTTATAAATATACTAATATGATTTACTTAAATAAGATTCGTTAAGAGAATCCAAAACCAATGAGAAATTACAAATTTAATTTTATTATAGCTTGGTTTTGATATTATAAACTTGAAACTTATTACACGCTAGTTGAAATTCATCATTGTTTTGGGCACTTTTGACTAATAAATTTTTATTATCTTCTTGCTTCTAAACAAGAAGAAGAAAAGACATAAGACAAGACAATCCTGGTTTTATGGGAGGAAGAACATGCCCTTTGGTGCATGGCAACATCACACTTAAGTAGATGGAGGATTCTAGGTGGGTGTATATATCACATTTAATTAACATTGATAATAACAGCCAGAATTGATGAAAACCAAAATTTTAAATTAAATACATGTTTGATTTAACTTTATTAAGTAGATATTTGGGTGTATATATCCATTTTACTTGAAACTATTTCAAAACATGAGGGAAATAGGACAATGCACTAGGGTTTATAGTGGTTTGTACATTTAAATCAGCTGCTGTTTCCCGCAAAATAGACTACAAAGAATTTTAAAGACAAAAAGATTTGTATTGAAGATTCTTTAATTTACAACTATGTTCACCCCTACGGTTGTTGCTCTACTTATTGTTCACTCTTAATTTTTCTAGTGTCCTCACTCGTCAACAAGAGTCTTAAGTACACTTCCATTGAGTGGAGTAGAGATTGTTAGCTAGAGTGAAGGTCTATGATGAATTTGGGTTTCATTGGGCCAACGAAATCCTTTAAACGGTGGGCTCAACACTAGCAAAGGGCTGCAAACCTAAAGGCTACAATTTTACTATCAATGTAAGATCTATCATCCGTATCCATTTTTTATGCAATACTTAAAAAAACTTAAATATACAAATATGGAATAAATGATCAAAGTCATAAGAAAAAGTTACCATATTGAGGAATTGCAAAAAAAAGGAAAGAGATCTAAAAGATCTTTTTTTCCTAAAATTCCTATTCAATCTTATTATATCATACCTCTTGCCTCTTGCCAATGAATATTCTCTCTCTTATTGTTTTGTTCATTCAATTCCAATATCAAATAGAACAATGATTTTAAAATCCAATTGGTTTTAAGATATGAATAGTTTGAATCTAAGATATGAATAGGTGATTTACGTTATAGAAAGAACACATGAATATAGAATATTAGATATTGCCAGCTGTATATGAACAAAAGAGATATCAAAGTAGTTTTGATGGTTCAACAAGAATAAGAATATTATTATTACTTCAATTCAGAGTTCTTAGTTCCTTCGGTTGGATAAGTCTTATCAACGAAATAATTAAGTCATAATTCATTTGGTGCTTGTATCATTAACTATTTCTTTATTTTAGTGTGAGGAACTTATCATTAATCCACTAATTTCTACTACTTCTGTTATTGTAGTACTACAGCAAACCAAGTTAAAGAAGGTATCGCAAGATGACCTAAGGCTGAGGGAAAAATATGAGATACTTTATTGCTTAGTTTGGCTTTTATGGAAGCTTTAACAATTTATGGAATGGTTGTAGCATTAGTGCTTTTATTTGCAAATCCTTTTAATTAATCCAGTAACTGTGAAAATTACATATTTTTTAACATATTTAGAAAACCGTGTTCTTTACTTTTTCAAATTATATAAATTATATCAAAATTTCACTCCTACACCTATTTGTTGGGACAATACTCCATGGGAAGGATTAATTCGAAGGCCATTCCATATAAAGAATATGAATCATCCATATCCATTGTTGATACGTGTCATTAACCTAAAAACTTCTATTAGATGAGATTGTCTATCTATCCTTGTTAAACACAAAATCCAATTTATTTTTCTTCAATGTCAATTGCTAATATAGCTAAGCGACTTTTTTAAGAAACAATAATATCCCACTTATTTTTTGTTGTCTAACCAAATGTTGAATTGTCGAACAAAATATTGAAATAACAAATTAGTTTACTAGATAAATAAAAAGTTTTGGACAATATTTGACAAAGTGTAACATCCCGGCCCGAATGCGGCAGTTTGCACTTGTGTGTGGCACTTTGCAAACCCTATAAACCCTCAAGAGGTGGCCCCTACACAACTCAAGTGGTGGCCCTCATGTGCGCCTTCGAGAGGTGGCCCACACAAAGTCTCAAGAGGTGACCCCCACGGGTATGCAAAGCCCAACACCCGACCTACTATCGAATATTGCTCGCTTTAGACACACATTCCGTCACAGTTTTACTTTCGGGCTTTACAACTCAAAAGACATTCAACAACTTAAAGAGTTCATAGGGTATTTAAACACATATCATATCATATTCTCGAGCGCTTGATTGGGCTTACATCCCCAAGATGACACCCCACACTTCTGGTTGGCCTAGGCTCTAATACCATTTGTAACAACCCGACCCGCATGTGGCACTTTACACTTGTGTGTGATACTTCGTGGTCCCGCATGTGATACATTCCACTGTGTGTGGCACTTTGTAATTCCCATAAACTCTCAAGATGTGGTCCTCACACAATCTCAAGCGGTGGCCCTCGTGCGCACGTCAAGAGGTGGCCCCCATACAATCTCAAGCGATAGCCCCCATGCGTGCCTTCGAGAGTTGACCCCTACAAAGTCTCAAGAGGTGGCTCCCACGTATGCACAAAGCCCAACACCCCGATCCACTGTCGAATATTATCCGCTTTGAACACATATTCCGTCACAGATTTGCTTTCGAGCTTTGTAACCTAAAAGGCATTCAACAGCTTAAGGAGATCATAGGGTATTTAAACACATATCAGATTATATTTCCGAGCGATATGAGAAGTTAAACAAAGTACAAAGATTTTAAGCAAATTATCAAACTATTGGATATCACTTCTATATTTCAACAAACTAGAGATATTTTAAACTTAAAAAAATAAAATAAAATAAAACTCAAAAAGTCCCCCTGTCTATTTTGTGCTATTCCCCGTCCTTCAATTTGAGATTGTAACACCAAAAGGTATTGTCTATATGAATTCATTTTATGGCTTGTGTTAACTAAGAGTATTGCAATTCATTTGTCACCATCATGCAAATGATGATAGAACAAACAATAAGAAAAATTGTATATCTTCTCATTGATCCACTCTTGGTACAGGGCTATAAATATACAGGAGTTACGAAAATAAGAAAGGGTAAACAATAAAAACGGCTATAGATTTGCTATCAAATTAAAGACCACATATCATGGAGAAAAATCTGCATAAATTACTCTGTAATAGGGTTATAACTGATACATCACATACCGGTTATCACATTACATAATTAGAATGAAAATTTTGATGTTCAACCTAGAAAGAATAGTATTATGTTCTATACTTAAAACAAATTGCAAGGATTTTAGGATGAAAAAGATGAACTTGTCTTATTGATTTCTTACAATGCAAACTCTCCCTGCAGTAATGCTCACACTTTTAATTCAAAGTTGGAACGTGGTTGGCTAATTAGGATGGAGACCTCAAATGCAACTCATGTAAGAAGTAGCCAAGTCTTTGTGTTCTCCTACCACCACACATTTGTTATGTCACATCTTTTCAGAAGAAAATCTTCCATACATCGAATGTATGTACATTCACCCAATTGTAGAAACGTTTCACACACATATAATGATGTGGCGGCCCCTAATAGGGCGGGTGTCTATAGCGAAGATTTTCCTTTTTTCAGAGGTCTTTTGCAAAATAGAACCCCATTGGGCTTGGCACCCCCCAAAATGTGCTGGACCTTCTCTCAATGAGCTGTAAACAACACCTAGGTGGGGAAGATGTCAGTAAATGAATTGAAGCTACAATACCAACATTTTCAGAAGACGATTCATGTAACAAGTATAACATTCTATGATTTCACCGTTAATCATTATATTGCAAGCAAATCAAGAATTGAGCTCCATTAAGCCAAACAAAGCAATCCAAAAAAGATAGTCATTGACAAACTAAATAATACACTTGCCTTGTTCTAAGAAAGAATACATTTCACAGGGCTCAGACAAGCAAACTAAAGTACACTAAATCCATCCAATCCAAATTGGAACTAATGCCATAACCAAAGACCTTAAACCCACCAAACCCTTTTGCAAAACCATAGGAGCTGCAGAATCTTGAGAGGACGCATTAGCAGCTGTGGCCACAGCTGAGTGGTTTGAAGGCAAAGGGTGGACAAGAACAGAAACTTTCATACCATTAAAGCACTGACCATTGCCACAAATGAAGTAGTATCTCTTGGCCTTGTCAAGAGGGATGAAATCTTTGCCACTGCTCCAGTTGCCTAGTGCTCCTTCTGTAGTGCAGTTGTCATAACCACTTTGGTTCACCATAAAAACATTGTATTGCGTCTTTTGATACCTAAAAGCTGTCACAAAAAAAGAATCTCATAAGCCTACAAACAATTGAAGTATCTAGTTTACAATCTTATTCAGGACTTCTTTATGAATCTGGGTTTGATTCTTCCTGTCTCATAAAGTAAAACAAGCAAGGGCTTTTAACTATTCCTTTGTTGTGAACTATTGTCTAGCCGATCTACGGACATCAGAACAGAATAATAAAGCCACAAACAATGTAACGGGAGGAGCAAATTTGCAACTTGAAGTTCCTGGAACAACTAGCTAATGGATTATGTTAACATCAACATAGAGAGTACTCAAGAAACAGGAATCTAACCGGATTTAAAGCATTAAACTAGATATCAATAATGGAAATTTACCTGAATATATATTGTTAAAGACTCTTAACACTAGGAATCTCTCAGTCTTTCTTAACAAAAAACTTAAAACACAGTAAGAGTACCCACAGCATAAGGGTTAATTTTCCATTTCACTGCAGAAAGTAACAATTTTCAACAAATAGAAAGCAAATATGCAAATGGGGTTTAGCTCTTTTTGGCAAAAGAGCCAATTCAAAACAGATCCAACACGAACAGATCACAATGTGCACTGCAAAGTGCTTCATTTACACAACCCATCTCTCATCTCTTCTAGTAAACAAAAACTGAAACTAAGTAGGCAAAAACAACTACTTCAAACAGATCCAAACAAATGTATAAAGGCAAAAACAAGAGAGACAGAGACAGAGAAAGTACAGATAAGGTCATTGACATAGAAGGTCTGGTTATTAGCCCAAAGAGTGTAGTTGATGCCAGGGTTCCAGCCTTTGTTAGCTCCAACAATGTGGTCAGTGGCAGCGGCCGGAGAGATGGGGCCAAGAGCAAGGAAGAGAAAGATGAAGCTGCAGGTGGTGAAGTAGATGAGGGGAGCAGAGGATGAGAGTGAGGTGGACATGGCGGTCACTTCACTTCACTGGTCGATTTGTGGTTGGTGGTTCAGCACACTTTCTTGGACACAACAGAGAAGGCTCTTGAGAGTGTGAGAAGTGTTGATATTTTGAACTTATGCGAAGTGCAATTGACTAGATATTGTTATAAAAAGCCTAGTTGGTAGCAGTTGATCCCACACACACATGTTCCAGCGCGGTTGTGACAGGACAGGGATGCAGATAATTTCAAATGGGAAACTACTGGAGTACCGCTCCCGGCAACCTTACCGCACATGTTCCAACACAATTATGAAAAGGAATCTAAGATAATTTCTTTTAGGAAACTCTAGGTCCAGGCTTTGGAGTCGGCTTGTGAGAAAGAAAGTTATGCTCCTTTTTGAATGAGCATTGCCCTTTTGATATTTGATGGTGATCATACTGCTAAAGCATACAACCATACCATAACAATTTCAAATTCAAGTGAAGTTAGAATCTTGGGTTGATAATCTGTGGGACCTAGCAACACTAAACATTAGGGTGTAAAATCTAAGTGTTGCTATTTTTCTTAAAAGAAATAAAAGCTGAGGATAGTATACAGTACTATTATCGTAATAATAAAAGATATGATATTAATTATGTATTATAGCAAGTGTTGATGATGCCCTTTTGTCTCAAAAAAAAAAAAAAAGCACCAACGAGATCTTGGTTTTCACTTAAATCATGAAAGGGATTTTCATAGTGATGTGCAAGTTGAAATGGTCTCTCAATATTGAGAGATTCCTTACCGAATGAGTATAGGATTTCTATGTCTTTTGAGAATTCTTTGCCAATTAATTGGTAGTCATCCGGCATAACTGGCCCATATAAATTTTTATTTCGGATTTAAGCCTTAAATTGTGCCGTTGAGATTGTGTGGAATTTGAACCGTTGACGCGAGAATTCTCGGTCCTTTCCTCTCTCAACTGAGCTGTACAGACCGTTATTGATGGATGATCCTCATTTTAATTTGAATAGTGATATTCTTCTTAAAATCTGTATAAAATCTTATATCATAAATCAGATATATTTTACTCATGTTTATCAAGTGAATGTGTAATAATATAATGAATAATTTATAATTTGAGATAAATTTTTAAATATATATCACAATTTTTTATTTAAATAGATTATATCTATCGCGGTTAAAAAAGATGAAAAAATTAAAAATCTTAGAGAAATGAAATCACCTTTCGTAAATCTTCAAAAGGATGATTTTGTAAATTTTATTATGAGAATTAAAAATGACGTACCCAAATCGTTAATTATGCATTTTATATAAATCAAAACTTACCCAACAATAAATTTTTACTACTTTGTGATTACAATCCTCCATATTTGGCTGTTGAGTTGTAGGCTCAACTTGAACAAAACCTAACTGGCCTGATGGAAATTTAATAAGTTAAAATAAAATAATTGATATGTGCTTCCCGTTAGTTGATTAGCAAAAATATTTACACTACTCCTACCAATATTAGATTGCTTATATAAATACCCTATATCAAATTCTTTACTCTAAATCCTCACCATCCTCATTGATTTGGACCCAACAAATTTGAGTTAAAGAAATGTATCCAATATTACAAATTTTTTTTTGAATATTAAAAATTTATCCGCAGAAGTATGATTATGGCATCAGTTTGATAACATTACAAAAATCATATTCTTTTTAAAAAAGAAAAAATAAAACATGTAAAGCAACCATTTCCCATTTATAAAATTTTTAAAGAGAGAGAGAAGAATATCCAACTACTGTTGTTGGATCCAAAGAGTAAAGATTGAAAATGGTTGATTAGCAAATTACAAGAAATGGGGACATTGGAAATATGAGAGTGGATCCATGCGTCTTAAACACCCTCCCTTCCAAAATTAATTATGTCTTGACTTTCTTGGATACCTAACCGATTAGCTCATCTGTGATCCCTTCAATCACATGACATGTAGCTAACACCTAGCGGTCCTAGGCTAAGGGTGTTTACGGGTCGGATCGAATTTTTTTCAAACCCGATCACAATCCGATATTGTTCAAATCCGATAATTTTTATCCGATTTGAATTACTATTTAATACCGACCCGAGAAAAATCCGATCAATTCGATCGGGTCGAATCGGGTTTAATTTTATTAAGCCATATTATTCAAACCCGATTACAATCCGATACTATTTAAACCCGATTATTTCAACCCGATTCGAGTTACTATTCAGTACCGACCTGAGAAAAACCTGACCAACCCGATCGGGTCGGGTCAGGATTTTTGAACACCCCTAGTCCTAGCAAAAATTTTCCTCTTATATTGCAACATTGTAGTTTGATTCTATCATTTCATATTAAAATTTCCAAGTTACTATTATAACATTCTACTAAAGTGAATAGTTAATGTTGTATTAGGATTCTATGTTTCTGCTATGGTAATTAATAATTATTAATATATTTATGATAGGAAAGGAATCTTTATATTTGATAGACTTATTGTCTAAATCCAACATATACGATAGGTACTTAGGCGCAGTCGTTGCATTGTACAGCATTGGCCCAATAGGCATTAGTAGCTAAACCACAACAGCGGAGTTGGCTTCTGCTCATTGGGTCAATGCAGTATGCTACGCCCAAGACTTAGTCAATATATCTTCCAAAAAATGTAGACAACCAGGTGTCGATTTAGATCACTGACATGTGAACACGATTTGACACAAAAATTAATAAGTTTGAGTTTTGTTTAATTGTGTTTGTGTTTGAATTTTTAACCTATTTAATAATCGTGTGTTGTATTCAGGTTGAGATCCATCAATTTGTAAACACGATTATGACGTGATCCATTTATGACACAAATACATTTATGATACTATTAACATGAATATAAATTAAAACATGTTTGACATGATAACATGATTAACACGATTATTAACACGAATAATATAAATATATCTTATAAATTTTAATATTTTTTACCTATGTTAAAAAAAATAGAGATGTTGAACACATAAAGAGACACGTGGCATACACCTAAGGTTAAACCAAATATTAAAACAAATTAAATTCTAAATCTATGTCTTAATTAAAAAAAACCATTAAATCAAATATCCAAAATTCAAAATCAAGTGAAACACCAGAATTGTTTTGTGGACTTTATTTTATTAATTTTGTTATGGTAGTAGAACTGATGAAGTGGACTCCTTATTAAATTTATATTATATTTGAAGTTTGCATGAGACTTGGTATTTATTATTTAGTATACTTTTTATTGTATTGTAGATGAATTTTATATTTTTTTTATTATTGTTTTTTCATTTAAAAATAGGTTATAATGTGTAATCATATCATAATAGTATTAAACATATAAACGTGTGATAATTGTGTTTGTTAATGTATTATAATCGTGTCAAATACGTAAATATATTATAATCATGTTAAATGTATCAAGTTGATAGTGTTAGACTTGTTGTGTTTGTGTATAACACTGAGGAACTGTTTATTATTTATACTATCGTGTTGTATCGTGTTGTCTGTTTAATAATCGTATCGTGCTAATGTTGGACCTTCTTAACATAAATAATAAACAAGTCATGTTCGAGTTAAGTGAATATTTATCGCGTCATAGCTTAACATGACACGAACACGACCTATCAACATGAATTGTCACCCCTATTCTTTAATAAAAGACTAATTTCAGTGACTAAACATGTATGGCCTAGGATAGTGGCACATGTTAATGTTAGAAAAATAACATTATATATATATATATATATATATATATATATATATATATATTTCTAGTTAAATACAAATAGTAGAAAATAATTTGTGTTAATTGATATGGATTTTAAATGCTTATCATATGGAAATATGCCCATTTTTGCATAAGCAGTCATAATTTTCCTAGTTGTAGTGTAAGCTTATACGGTTTCCCCATGCAAGGGGAAGGTTCAGGGCAGTAGGGTACATTGGAGAATGAAATGAGTAGGAGACAAAGCAGGGCCTACTGCAATTAAATGAGAAGAGACGTGGATAAGAAGACATAGGTCAATGACCCACCCCATGGGGGTAGTGTAGGAACACAATCAGATATCACTTTAGATTAGATTACATATACCCAGATAATTTTGGGGCCCTAGGCTCGTATAAAAAATCTGAAATATATAAGTTTAGATTAATTTCATTTAAATAGATTATAAAAGATGCGTTGGTTGAAAAAGGCTCTCATAGTGAGACGTTGAACTTGGGGCAGTAAGGTCTTCTAAAAACTTCAAATAAATAAGTTTAGATTGATTCATAGAAAATACCCGGATAATATTAGCCCTAATCTCTTCAAAACTATTTTCTTAAAATAAATAAGTTTACACTTCAATTATTTCATTGACAATAGCTTATAAAAGATGCATTTCATTTATATATTTGGCATTTATAGTAGCCGGAGAAAAAAGAAATGGAAGAAAAATATTTTCTAAATCTTTTTTAACCACTATATATACTTGAATAGTCAAGTAAAAGCATGGTTCATTTGCAAACCTAAACATCAGTCCGGAAACACTAAAAAGAGAAGGAAGAATACAGTTTGTGCGTAAAGAACAAGTATTATTCAATGTACAAAATATCAATATATATACAACATATTTGGCTATAATCATGGTAAAATCCAGTCTCCAAAATGAAACTTGTATCATTTAAATTGGCCCATTGCACTATCACCAAGTAAGACCAAATACATAATGGAGTGCAGCAGCCAAAGCCCTTAAATAGTCAAAGCTTCACACCTTCATTCTCCTCAAGTCTACAATAAGAATGTTCCTGCCAATAAAATGAAAATAGTCCCTCCCTTGTCTTCCTTTCCTTTTAAGCTTGAAAGTAGTGGTTGATGGTCTGTTAACCATGGCAAAGAGTACAAGGAATTATGTAGAGATCATGCTAGCTTTGCTCAGTTTTAACTCATCAAGTTTCCTGTATCACTTATTTTAAAAGCATCGAGGCTCTAATGCTGACATTGATAACGTGTGAAAATGAATTTTCTGTGATGTGATTATGCATATGAATGCTCATCACGTCTAACATAGTGCTGAAGACCTTCACATGAATTTGAAGCTGCTTAAAGAGAATATCAGCTGTTCTCCTGAATAAGCATCCCTTAAATCCAATACTTCTAATCTGCAGGTGGTAGTTGTAGGAAACAGGAAATTACTGTATAGGAATGGTTCGGTTAAGTCTCATACAAGATAGTCCTTGTGTTGTCATATTCCTTTTTCCCTTCTGTTCCTTCATGGCTCTCCTGCGATATCTCTCCTTTGGTATTTGAAGATTAACCAAGAAGAGCAAATTTTAGCTGTGAACAAAACGAAGAGTAAGAGACTTAGTGAGCTGCAGAAGTTGAAGTAACAAAGAGGCAAGGCATGCAATCTCTCATAACTTACAAGTGTCATTTGGTGGTCGAATAGAAAAAAACTAGAAACACTATCACCCACAGAAATCTTTTCCAATTGATAGCAGTACAGCATGAAACACGGCAGTCATAAGTTTAACTTAAAGAATACATTTTTATTGCAGCTTTACATCGGTTATGGTACCCACACAAAGCATAGAATGTTGCCTAAAATGTTGGGACATTTATCGGGTGATGCCCAAGACAACTAATAAGACACCAAAACCATGCAGATTGAGGAAAGGCGACAGTATAGATACATCCTTTCATTCTAAAACATAAGCTTAGCAATATACTCAAATGCCAAATTTTCATGCCACAATGATTTGAAATGACGGGTAGCTGGGGTCAACAGATGTACCTCAGCTGGCCCCTGCACAACAGTTAATGACAGCAATTATATTGCATGAAGCCAAATAACAGAAGTCTCCAGCCATCTGCTAAGGGTGAATAACAACCACATAAATCAAACAAGCACATACCAGGACAATATGACAACTATCAATGAAGCAATGTGCCTAGCAGCAGCTCCATCACTTACTCTGCCAAGTACCACCAATCAGTAGTCCATCATTGTGTTAGCAAATGGATATCTTCATGGGCATTAGTAATCTACCCAGCTAAGTCAGAGTTTAGAATTGGACACCTTAATCTCTGCCTTCTTCTTTCTTGATTGTTTTCGACGTTTTCCCCATTGCACTGTACTGCCTTTCCGAAGACTCACCTGTTTATCTCTCTGAACCTTTCTCACCTGCTGTTCTCGCTTATCCTTATTGCCTTCAACTGGTTCCTTCAAGAGCCTTTTGAGCTTGGGATCATCTAAGAACCCATTTGACCTCATCTCAGCATAGAATTCCCTGGCCTTAACTAGCAAACCACAAGATGCTAGCCCTTCTACCAACACTGTGTAAAGACGTGAAGTGGGAACTACTTCATACCGCTTCATTTCCAACCAGATCTTTAATGCATTCTCAGGTTGCTCTAGTTTAAAGAACTTTCCAAGAACTAGGAGGAAGGTATCCCCACTAGGACCTAAACCAGCTATTCTCATTCGGTCAAGAATTTCCAGAGTTCCTTCAAAACCAGTAACCTTAAGAAATGCATGGTAAGTCTCAATGGTTGGGCTAAGATTCTCCCCAATCATAGTAGCTAATATATTTCTTGCCTCCTCTAACTTTTCTGCTTCACATAGGGGAAGTATCATTGAGTTGTAAGTGGCAGAATCTGGCTGCATCCTCAGTGCTTTCATTTTGTCCAGCATCTTCAAAGCTTCACTAAAGCAGTTCTCACGTGTCAGTACATAAATTAAAGAGTTGTAAACTTCACAGCTTGGCACCCAATCCCTTTTCTTCATTTCATCATAAAGTCTCAATGAGTCAAAAAGATTTCCAACCTTTGAGAAGCAGGAAATCATGTGGGCATAAGAAGTTGCATTCGGTGTGATGCAGTACTCAGACATTTCTCTCCAAACTCTCTTCGCTTCAAGTACATCAACATATATATTACACCACCCATTGAGAATGACATTAAAGCTCTCAGTCTCCAACGGGAACATTTTCTTATTTACAAGCATGAACTCTTCCGCCTCCTCAATATTTCCATGTGCACAGAGAGCATTTAGCAGGAAGAGGAATGCTTCTTCATCAGGAGTTATTCTGAATTTCTCCATTACATGGAACGTTCTGATGGCCTTGCTTGGATTGTTATCTGACGCATATCTGTAAACGCCACATAAAGAAAAACATAAGAGAGATCAAAATGAACATCTTCTGTACTAGACAAGTTTAACATTGCACCAAGCAATGGCATAGGCATTGGACTAGTAATTTGAATCACATATACAGAATAATATGGTAAAATTCTGAAAAACAACCAAAATCATAAAGCTGATTTAAAAACAATCAGGTTTTCAAAAGCTTAAATATCATGATCATAAACTAATGGACCAGCAAAGTAACAGATTTTTTGCAGTCAAGCACTAGAAATCTACAACTGCACAGGCCAAAAGGAGCTATCAATAGAGACCGACTGCTCTAACCGTTGATATTAGATATATGGTCATAGCACCTAATTTTTTTTTAAACGTGGTTATTTTTCAAAATCTCCTGCATGTTATTTTTCTACCTAAGAAGCATGAATTCAACACCAATAACCATATATCAGAATCCATTATAACTACGTTTGTTCCTTATTTGCACAGATATTCATCAAAACCAACAATAAATAAAAAAAATAAAACAAAATTGAACTTAAGCAAAAGAATCGCTCTATGTTACCTCTCAATCATAACAAGCATTGCCCGTCGCGTATTGAAGGAAGACTTATACATATCTCGAATCAAACACCAAGCAATATTGAACTTTCTACAGTTCCCCAAAACCCAAACCATCAATTCACACACTTGTTCATCAACACAACCCCATTTCTCACCCCACTTGAACGCCAAATATGCCACTCTCCACTCTTCCTTCAGCGCCCAGATAATTGAAGAAACCAGATTCACGTTCGCCTTTACACCGCAGTCGTCAAGCATGGCCACAGCCTCTGCCTCAGAGTCAACATGGACAACCCGTTTGAGGGTTTCGAGAAGAACTGGTTCCTGCGGGTCATTGCGGATTCTAGGTGGAGTGAAGGAAAATGGGAAGGTGATGGTTTGAGTGGAGAAGAATCGGAGAGCGGGAAAATGGGACATGAAATGCACGGGTTCTGAGGGCATTGAAAGTGTTCGATGAAATGCTGAAGAGAAAGAGAAGAGTTGGCGTGCATGGACTCTTCGTAGGCTTCTTGCCACGGCAAAGAGAGCCATCAGCTCCTCTAGGCAAAGTCAGTTGAGCATTTTTAAATGGCAAATTGGTATCAGCGTGCTTCGAAAGCACGAAGAGGAAATTGTTAGGCTCCGTAACCCATAGGCCAAAAAACTGAAAGCCCAAAAAAATGGTAAGGCATAAAAAGAAAACAGCCCAACTTGAAAATCCCAATGGAAAAACCCAAAATAGGATGATAGGACCCAAAAAAAAGCCTACCAAGGAATTTAAGCCCAAACAACAAAAAGCCCAAAGAGGTGGGGCCCAAAGTTCGGTGAACGTTGATTGAACATGTGACCTTCAGGTCTCGAGTCTGACGCCCTCCCAACTAAGCTATCCCTGCTGACACAAATAATTTCGGTCATACCGGAAAGTCTAAGTTCCAAACTTTAACAGCCCAAAAATTCGAACATGAAAAGACCAAAATAGGATGATATGGCCCAAAAAAGCCCAGAAAGAAATTTTGAGGTCCAAACATTAAAAGCCCATGAAAACCCAAAAATTGGATGATACGGCCCAAAAAAGCCCGGAAATTATTGTAAGGTTGGAAGCCCAAAAGAGAAGCCTGAAAATGCGGTGAGCGTGGATCGAACACGCGACCTTCAGATCTTCAGTCTGACGCTCTCCCAACTGAGCTATCCCCGCTGACGGTGACACTATTCAATGCTTGACTAATTATAATTAACTAAAGCCAAAGTTCAATGCCAGTCACACCCTAAACGGAGGGTTTAAGCAGAGCAGAGCAAAGCAAAGCTTATAGAGAAGGAGAACAAGCGGAGGTTTCCTTGGTGAAAGGGCAAAATGGGAAATGAAACGAAAAACACAGCCCCAAACGGAGGAGCCGGCGCTGGCGCCGCAGCTGGAGGAGGATTTAGGTCTAGAATGGAGCATTACCTATACAGTGGAGACAAGAAGCACGTGATGGCTGGCATCGTTATCATCTCTGCAATTTTCGCCGTGCCTTGGTATCTCATGACTCGAGGTTCATCATTCTTATCCTCAGCTCTCTCTTACTTCATTTAACTATTTCTGCTCTAATCAACTAGAATAATTTAGTAGAAATTTTACTGATTTTGCCTCTATATGTGCTTAAATATCATGTAACCAAAGCTACCTGTAAAATAACGCAAATTTTGGAATTTTATGAGGGGTGATGAAATTCCGTACTTTTTTTTTTATGTATTTGTGTTAAATTTTGTTGTTCCATGAAATTCTTTCCTGGAAATATAGAGATGTATTGTCTAGTCGAGCGATTACCTCCAACATTTGATTATGTTGCATTGGTAGTAGACATGAAGTTCAATGATGTGAAATTTTGGAGTTCTATCATGTGGACAGTTATGTCTCATAAGGTGGGCGAGAAATCCCATATGAAGTATGTGTCTAAAGTAATATGAAATTTGGTCTAGACTTATAGCATTATCTGAAAAATAATAAACCTTGCCGCTTGATCGTTAATTATTTGAGCTAGGTTTTAAATATATAGAGTTAGGATAAATAGTAACTATCTAAAGTTATATGATCTTTTCTGTCATAATTGAATATTAGGTGTAATGGAAAATCTGTCATGTTTATGTGTTGAACATATAACTTTTTTTATATGTATGTCCGCTTGTTATCAGATGACAGTTAAAAAAGGATGAACGTAATCTAAGTTATATTTTTGTGCTACGTATAATTCAGTAACTCATAATATGTTCACTTTGTTTGAAAAATATGATTCTAGACAGATTTTACTATGTATAAGATTGCTACAATAAGCATTGTCGATGCCTTATGATGCAAAATTGTGCATGTGGTTTGACCATGGGGTGTCACGTGATTGGTTTTCGAACATTGCATCAATAGCACTGTGTTATGTTCATGTTTACTACAGTAGAGCTCTTCATATATAGAATAGGATCAACAAGCCCTTTAATAGAAATTGTAAATCTTTATATTAGTTACCTGAATGGTTAAAATTATTGGATGTTATAGACTGTTTTTGAGAGAATACATGTATTGGCATTCAAACTGGCAACAATCTTGACAATCTTGTCCTTAACAAAACAATCAAAACATACTACCAATCTTACAACTTATCAACACGAGTGCTATTTTTTTCATTTTTTTGTTTTCTGAGAGTTTTGCTTGATGCTCTTATGTATTTACTGTGCCTGGCAAGGATTGGCCATCCCTACAAGTTGACAATGGGGGTAGCTACAAGAGCATGACTCCTTAGCCCTTCCAGATTTGTCTATCCTTTGATATAATAGACCTTCAGAAAGATATTCAAAAGTAAAAGGATTAATGAAACTGCATACCAACTTGCAATATTGCATAGAAAGAGAAAGATTTGCAAGAAAAAAAAATAATAATAATTTCTGTATGAAAAAAGCCTATATTGAAGATATATGTTATGTAGAGAGAGATGCTTTATGATTGTAGAAAGTGAAGATATCTTCGAAACATTGGCAAATTGATATTGAAACAGTGTCCACAAAACACCAATCTTTCTACCGCCTCCCAAATGCTTCATGCCTGTCCATGGAAACCATATGACAAGCAGTTACTGTTGAATTTACTAATTACTTTTATAGAACATAAAATGACTAGAGATGGAGAGATTGTTCAAAATTATGGAAAGTGAGGCTAACTATGCATAATGGGCGGGGTATTGAATGTCGTAACTCCTTTTATCTTATATTGATTATTAGAACGAGATTTTTCTTGTGGAAAGTGAGGTTCTCTGTACACTTTTTTTTAGTTTGTGGAAATGAGGATTTATGTATATAGTTATTGTGTGAAAATGTATATATATATATATATATTTTTTTTTTTTTCAGTTGTTAATGAAAAAAAGAGTGGTTTGTAAAGAGATCCAGGGAGGAGGGAAGAAAATAGAAAGTAGAAGAAATATTTTGAAAAGTTGTTAAAATGGTTTACCTTCGTAGCTATATTTTTCTTTTTTGTAAGCAATAGTTCTTGCCATTTAATTTAAACCATTCAGAGTTATTTAATATAGAGGTTCAAAATTGTTTAACAAATTACATAAAATAAAGGGGTTCTATATACATTTTGGGGCAGCCTAGGCAGCCTCATTTTTTTACACAGATTTTGAGACAAATCTTATATCATTACATGTTAGATTCAAAGGTTAACATGAAAGGTGATGTGGAATTTTAAAAAAATAATGAATAAATGAGTAAATATTTATGATATAATGGTTAATAATTTACTTTTAATGATCTCTCATATATTCCTCTCGAATATTTAATATTTTCTATATTCTCCTTGTTCTCTCTCCTCTAACCTTTCATTTTCTTGTTAAAAACTAGAACAAGATGTCTAAAAATCTATTGCTGCTAGGTAGAAGTAACAATGAAAGACAAAATGTTCTAACCCCTGGTAATACTTGATTTTATCTTATCTTGGTTTATCTCTTTCAAAAAATTCTTATAATATATAACTAAGGTATATAAGCTTTATTATGATGATTTTTACTGAATATAATTATTGATTTGCAAATTTACATTTCTTAACAAATCAATTCAAACAAAATTTTTATTGCAAAATAAATGTCATAAAGCCGGATAAATAAGCTACATCGTTGGTTTGGAAAATTTGTTTCTACCATTGTTACTCCTTGTTGGTAGTAGAAGTCCTTGAGATTTCTAGACTTTAGTTTTTAACAGGAGAAGGAAGGGTCAGAGAGGAGAAATGAGGAGAAGAGTATGTGAGAGAAAATAAAAGTAATTTATTAGTCATTATGTCATTAATATTTGCTCATTTATTTCTTTTAAAACACATTAGCAAAAATCTTGATCCTTAAATCTATAGTTATATGATGCAAGAAAATTTGTGTAAAAAATTGAGGCTGTCTTGTTGTTTATGTATTATATGTGTTGTGATCAGGCACATTGTATGACTCAAAAAATGTGTGGCCATTGATCAGCAGAAGTATATCTTGTAAGTGTTAATACTGCCCTCATAAAAGTGACAGAATTCATGAATGCTAAGCTTAGCATTCATGCTTTGTAGACAAACTTAAAAGTACAAATACTGCCCTCATTTATAAATTACGAACTCCTCATTGTATTTCAAAATTCTTCCAAAACTTCAAATTTGCAATTCAAGAGTGGCCCTGAATTAAAACCTGATCTATCAAAGTCTCGTGGTTGAGGATCAATTATATATGAAACTTTTACTTGAATTTGGATGACGTGGTACATCCTAGAATATGTTTCCCTCAGCACCTTAATTGTAGAATTTCCTATGTGACTGAGGTGGTGGCTTCCCCGTTATTGCTGACTACCATCTACCATCATCTCAAACTGCTTGCACTTGAATTGTTTAGTTGCTTCAGATTGTTTAAGCCACTGTAGCCTGCTTGACTATATGATTTTAGTCTGTCTTCAATGAATCTCCAAGTCTGTGAAATGACTCTTTTTTTTTTTTTTTGGTTCAAATATCGGATATTTAAACTATTGGAAGGCACTGTTAAGGGACCTGAGGATGTTGAATACTGCTGTGGCATATAGTTACAAGAATTGCTAACTAACTCCTTAAAACACGATTCACCTTTTGGTACATGTGTGCACTGCATTCCAAGATAATGCAATCTTGAAGGTAATTTACTATGATCTCTAGCCAAAAGGAAAAACAGAGTGGTTAGTCAGTCTAAAGCTTAATCTAAAATTTTGACACTTGAATTATGTATTTGTTGAACTTGTTTGATCAAATTCTAGATGCTTGTATGTCGTATGTTGTTGTCGTATTCTTATTTATTGATATCTTATATGCATATTAAGATTCATACATGCTTAACAATCATCAAGTAAGACAACCTCCATTGTGTGTTCTGCTGGTAGGTTTGTACCCCTGCATCCATATCTCAACCCAAATGTCTCATATTCTAAGTAGCTCTGCTCGCATGTAGTAGCTCACATATTTTATTGCCCAGTGATCCATGGCAGTAAATAATGTTTTCTGTGCATGGTTGCCTGTTGTCTTTCCTTCGTGTACAGAACTGCACAGGTGGAACTTTGAACTAAATCTAATGAACTTCTGTTTCCCTGAAGGAACAAAGCATCAGTCGCATCAAGATTACTTGGAACGAGCTGATAAGGCACGGAGTGAACGTCTCTCATCTGCTGCATCATCGGCTGCTAAATGATAAATTAAAGCGTTATTTCAAAGGAGAGAATTTCCTAAAACCGCCTTTTCATCGGTTGGTAGGTACAGTTTTTTGTTCTGTGGTGCTGGCTTCTTGTTCACGATTTATGAAAAATAGCCTTAGATTTCCACAAAAGGAGAAGTTTTCTTTAATGTCTTGTAATTTCGATAAGTTGCTGAAATATTATTATTTGATTGATGAAAAGTGAAACTCATGGGCCTCGAGTGGCCTAAAGATTGGTAGGTTATACTTGATTTATTTGGATACTGAGTTTTCCTATGTTTTTGAAAAATAAAGCTCCTTGTTCAAATGTTACAAGGCGAAACAGTTTTCAACATTTCAGCTTGGAGCGGATTATATATTGTCTGTTTCTGTATGATTTCTACACTTTGCTACAACTCTCATTCTCAAATTAATATTAGGGAGAAAAATGAGGAAATAGTTTCTACCACTGTTATACACGTGCACTTATTATTGAGAGAGAAAAGATTATGGATGGCACATTCCCTTGCCGAAGCTTTTAACTCAATAAACACGTACATGGGTCAAGGGTTATCTCAGAAAGATAATTATAAGCTTATTGATGATATGCAGTTACTTGGGCTTCTGACTATGGTTGAAGAACCTTTATTAGTCATGTTTCACTTCTCAGGTTTCTCTATAGCAAATGACATGATATTAATTCCACGAATGTAAAGTTGCAACATATATTCGCATAAACAGTTCGATGGAGCAAGTGTTTTTTGACAGTAGCAAACTTGAGAATGAATAGACAAAGAGCCTACTACTCTTATTTATAACCTTATTTTCCCTTCACATTATCAGAGTCAAATCCCGCAGAAACAGAAGAGAAGAAAGGAGCCATCTTTTCATCTTCTATTTTTCATCTCATTTACATTGTACACATAAATATATAACAAAAATAAATACTTTTATGTAAAATTTCTTATAACGTTTGACAACAATAACCTATTGTCTACAGCGGCATAAGTCTTCTGTACTTAAAAAACCATACAAATGCACAGAAAATGAGAAGACCACAAACTCCAGTAATTACGAGGACCCATTTAAATGCACCAGCGTCATCAAATAATGGTATTGCAAAGTTCATGCCAAAGACTCCTGCTACAACTCCAAAAATGGCAACAACAAATGTTGCAGTCGTGAGTAGCAGCTCAAATTGGATCAGCTGGTTTCGGACATTATCCTACAACACAACAAAGAATTAATCGATGTTTAACATACATGCTTCGGCTAGTATTTTTGGATCAATGTTGTTTCGCATTCATAAAACAGTGCCCCAGGCATTACTGAATTATGAACAACAAAAATTTTGTTGATAGGGAGAGTGCATACCAGCTGGATGTTAATAAAATCCTCTGTGTCATCAATATACTCCTTCAACTGAAACCAATGAAAAAAAAAAAAAAGATAAATTGCATCCACACTACACAGACATGGGGAATCAAATATAGCAGGTTCAGGTTCAGTACACACCGATGTCAACTTGTTTAGGGTGCTATCAATGACGACAAAGTATGCTTCCAGCAACATCTCCAGCTCTTCAACATTATCTGTAGCACTTTCTGAACTCCTCACACTTTCATGCCTGCTCCTTGCAATGCTCAAGCTTTTCTCAAGTTTCCGGGAATCAGGGGGTGAAGAAACTGGAGATACTGGAGCAGAAATAGATTGCAATCCATCTGTTGATCTGTATCCCATAATAGATTGATCACCATAAAATGATGCCTCCATTCGCCTTTTCTTCTCAGTAAGATACATCTCTGCCATATCTCCGTCATCGTCCATAAGCTGTTCTATCTCATCTCTAACCTAATCATATGCAATTGAAAAGACAACAAAAGGAGAAGATACGTACATAAGCAGCCCAAACGGGCACATGAAGTGAAAATCTAAAATGTCATTACACAATACCTTTTGTACTCTTCGAGTCAGCGCCACAAGTCGGCTTTTCAATCGTCGCACTCGTTCCAAGTTTAGTGTACTAATCTTCGATGTTAATTCATCGAGTAATGGATAGGCTTCAATTTCCAATTCTGCAGCCTTCGGTAATTCCCAATTAAAGATGGATTACTAACATGACCAAGTAATCAACTCTAAGCCAAAGAAGATGACTACCAACTATACATCTTAACATTACGAAAGCAAATCAACAGTCCAACAAATATATTTAGCACATTCGCATGTATAATAACAAAAGGTTTCTAGTTTTATATAGCCAAATAATTATACCATGTGAATGCATTCATGACATACACTTTCCCGTGTTACACAAGAAGGCCAATGCAATCAATTTGCCATGTGTTTTTGGAATGTCAATTGGCAACCATGCACTTGAGAACAAAGAGAAAATAACAAACGACCAAAAGACATATGCTGGTTGAATAGAATTCCTTGAAAACATTTGCTTGATATTCCAGTCGACAAGATGGAATATTAGAAAGATCAAATTATCCTTGCACAGAAAGTTTATTTTACCCTAGAAGTTGTGATGACGAAAGAACTTTGTCTTAAAAAATTCTTTAATTGCTTTCTAACCAATAGCCCACAAAATAACTATAATAGCACAACCCGTAGAACTTTAGCTTTCTTGTTTCTTTCTAGAGCTTGAGGCTTCTCTAAGAGAGTATAACACCAAGATAAAGGGGTCAAAATCTTAAGCGTGTCAGGGAAACCTTTCCAGATCAAAGTATAAAGCTCAAATAGGGGAATTATATTAGTCTCCATAAAACTATTAATTACATACTAGAGAAATTGCCTGATTTTTCAAGGACCCAAACTCTCTTATCCTCTCTCATATTGGCAAAGGAAACACCTTTAATAAGGCCTAGCAGGACAGCACATTCTGCAGCCTCTCTACCACTCAAATGTCTGCATAGCTTGAGATTCCAGACAATCACAATGAAAGCATTATGCGCAGGAGACAACCTGTTGACCCAGTGGGAAAAGGTCACAGAAAGCAGTCTTCCCCACCCAAATGTTTTTTCAAAATCAAAACTTATTGCTTTCCTGGAAACTATATGCAACAATTCCATGGCCTGCTTCAATTAAATCAAGGCTAAACAATCCGCTATAAAGGAGAATTAAAACAAAAGACAGTTTTGCAAGGTCACATATACAGGCAATCATGAACATCTTTCAATTCACAACTTGACACCAACCTTTTTCCCTTTTCTCATATAACTCTTCGTCAATGAAATACTAGATATGTTAGCATAAATAAGAAAACAATTTGTCCTTTAATCCATGAATGATAATATATAAGAAGTTCTGGTAACCATATATAACATCAAATCACTCATATGCCAGTATGAGCCTAAATTGTCAAGATTTGAAAGCCATTGAAGTTCAGAAAATAATGATTTTGATGACAGGTATATTACTCAGGTGAATCTTTCAAGGACAGAAAGTCTAACATGAATCATTTTACCCAAACATATTAGATATTAATGTTCTCTTTTACACACCTGAGAATCAAGAAAGGTACAAGCAGCTTCCAAAGCAACTTCAAGAGCCTTAAACTCAAAGGGCAAGTAATCAGGGGAAGTGTTCCCAAATACATTCTCAAAATTCCTAAGTCGCCTAGCATCAGCACCTTCAGATTGCCAAACTTCATTTACCCCAGCTGTTGTTAAACGCCGTTGTAGCTCAACAACATACTGCAACACATAGCTATCAAGCGAATTCAGAAGTAGAACCTCATCAGCAGTGATAATACACCGAATCTGCTCTAAGTTTACAACAATAGCCTTCTCTCTACCAAGGATTGTTGATGGATAAACAAATAATGGATCAAGCAAGCGCAGATCACGAGCAGGTAAATCACAACGACGCATTATAGTGAACTTGTCAACCTCTATGATGTTTGAATTTCCAGACGTATCAACACAAATCCAAGATCGAGTACCTTGACCCCGCTTCTTCAACCCTAAAACATCCATGCCTTGAAATGGTTGGCGTCCAGAAGCAGATGGCCGATAAGAAGCATCTCTAAGGTTCATAGCAGAAGCAGGTTTTGGTGGGAGCAAGCGTTCTTTGAGTTCCGCCATTGATGATGAGCACAAAATGCTATAACATATAAAACAAAAAGGAGAAACAAAGTAATTAATTATTACCGTTGCTTGTCCAGCTACTATTATATAAACAGTTTCAAGTGAATGTACTGTGGAAAAATGATAGCAACAAGGCGTATCCCTCTCTAAACCTTAGCCACTATAAGTAAAATTCATGAACACAAGTGGTGAATGCCATTGTATCTACTCCTTTGATAAAATGGTATAATCCTCTCCGGTACGTGTCTAGTTAATACTTCAAAACATTTGAAACTTTGAGCATGAATTCTTATCTTCAATAGAAACATGGAATAACCAAGGACCAATATGAGCAAGGTGAGATAGAATCAGTATCCAGATGAACATCATACATCATTAAGCAGGATAAAATTATGTCAAACATTGTGAAGCCTTAAAACCCAAAATATTTCAGAATATTTACATAATGGACATTATAAATGAATGATGCGTGAATCTTCCCACCTTAACTGTTAGAAGATTATTTCAGTCCAAGTTGCAATGCATATAGGGTGGGAGAAAACAAAAGACATTAACATTTAAATAACTAACTTCTAAAATTACTTGAAATGAAAATAATATACTATATGGGAATTTAATCCACTAATTTCTTTTATTCACCACAATTTCCTCTCTTCTCCCAAGTTTTCCCTGTGACTAAACATTGCTCTAAGTTTCCAACACCACATAGCCCAATTCGCATCAAATAATAGGCATCAGTGGCAAACTAAAATCAGACTCTTCTCAATCGTTTCTACATCATCAACAGAATCCAAAAACTCAAAACCAAAATTCATCAATTACCTCCTCAGGAAGATAGCTTCACAAACGCTGAGGGGTCAACCTGATTACGCAAATAAACTGCAGAAAAACAAAAAACCATCAAATAAATCAACAAAAACAACACAAACCCATCAAAGAAAGCAAAACAAAAGAGAAGAAAACCAAAAGGAGAACCCTAGAACAAGCACCTGATCAATGAAAAAAAGATACCCAGATGAAGAAATAACGTGCACAAAAGCAGAGGAGGAGGTGCAGAAAATCTTCTCTGATTATGTACGAAATTATTTATAAAAAAATATAAAAAATTGGGTGTTGTCTGAATTTTGGGAGTTCAAAACACAAAAGCACGGGTCCTAAGGTTGGCAGGGTCATACTCCCGAACTTAACTCCACAACTTTACCTTCTTTCATACATCACATGTTCTTTTACAACATCACTTCACAATTTGGCAAATTATTTTCATTCAATTTCACGTTTTGGATTCGGATTTGGAGACCAGTCTGCACTCTGCAAGAACCACCCTTTCCTTCCTTTTGGCAAAAATAAGAATAATAATAGTATAGTTCGTAAGCTTGTTCCTTTGCGGGGGTGGAGATGATTTTTTATTAATTCTTTTTAGGGTAAAATTTTGTGTGTATTATTTTGATAGAGACATGGAATGTACTACGTAATCACATTCACATGTTTCAATTGGCGATACCACACTTTATTGTAATTTTATATTCGAAGTAGCTGTCCAGACGTCCCTGGATGTTTCGCAGACGTTTGTTTTATCCAAGAGTTTGGAAAATATGCAAATCTCCCCTCGATTCTGTAAATTGATTGAGATACTAATCAAGTTGTGAGGGGTAAATTAGTCCATCTACATTAAAATATTTTTTAAAGATTAAGGATGAATCCAGATAAATAAACCAACTTGTTAGAGGGCTTTTGAAAAATAGTAACTTATTTATAGCCAAGTAGAAGTCGAAGTCATCCAAATAACCTCAACAATATACTGATTGGTCAAATATATATATACATATATATATGGTACCGTATACCCTCAAGCATGCCTTGGAAAAAAATATGTGAATTAATTGTTTATTTGGCTGTTAAGCATTGTTTGTGAGAGATTGAAAATAGAATATTGATTGGACAAATATGAGAAATTTAGGATTTGTATATGACTTATTTAATTTGAAATTCATGTATTTTATAATTACTTAATGATTTTGAGTATTAAAAATGGATATTTGAGGCGTTGGAAATGTTTTAAATAGAATGAATTTTGGTATAAATAAAACATTGAGAAGCTCATCGGTCAGATGTTAAAGACGAAGAGCTAATAATCTCTTTAACTTAACAACTGGATCGCCAAAATAGGTCATTCCAGTAAAGATACTCGCTAGTCTAGTGTGTGACTGAGATGTTAAGAAGCTCACCTCCATTGAAGTTCCTAAAATTTTGTTATATCCAAAAGTTTAGAAAAAAAGTAAATATTTCCTATATTTTATAATCGGTGAATTAATCAAAATAATTGAATAATGTGACTCTTTTTAATCATTTTGTTTTATTTTTAAAAGAACAAAAAATTCAAACTTATCACAGATACATGCATTAATGTCATTGATGATGATTTTTACAGCAAACAATTATTAAAATTGCCTTTACTTTATCTATATACCGATAAGGTTACGAAAATAGAAGTATTCATTGTTTGAGCAAACAACTAAACACATCCCTAGATTTCTACAACTACTATAATCTTGTACATGATCAACATTGAGTTAACATGCATTAATATTTCCATTAATTCTTATGCTATGTATCTATTCATCTATCTAGTTGCTTGTCGCTTTAAGCCAAACATTTGATCAATTGTGAGACTAAGCAACTTTTGAAGTTGAGGCAAAGTGTATGAACGATAAATATTGTTCAAGGTATTTTACTTTTTTTTTGGTAAAAAATATTTGATTAAAATAATCAAACCACCCTTTGGAATTCAATTCCTCTGCTAACTTATTAATTGGAGGAATAATTTGTTTTTCTTGTTTATTTCAAAACTTCTGAAGGTAAAAATAATTTTATGAAGGTCTTGATCAATTATACATATATTTTTTATTTATTAGTTGTCTTCCCATTAAGCGTGTCTTGTAGCACAGCGGACCTTAGAATGGACAAATATAAAGCAATTGAAGAAAACAATAATAAAATCATTTGGTGTGGATTCGTCTTACTGTCATGTGACTTAAATCATGCATGTGTCATCGCTAATAAAGATCAATGTATGTGGTTGATGTTATCCTACTCTGGGACAAAAACTAAATAAATAAAGAAAACCAAAATGTTCCTACTATTAAAGTCATATTAGCAAAATTTTTTAAACAAAATAATAAGGAAAAATTAAAGATGCGAGATTAAGCGTAGATTGTAAAAATGATTTTGATTTTAAAAATTTATATATCATGACCCTTTACCAAATGTCGCACACTATCGGACGCATCCGTTAGATACTATTCGACATTATCAGACATTATTAGACATACCTGTTAGACATTGTTTGCCTTTGAATATGGGTCAAAACATGCAAATTTTTAAGAAGAGTGTTATTTATCAAAGAAACCCCCTAATTTATGTTTTGTTCTCAATTTTCCCATAATAATAATAGTTAAAAGTAATGCGATGTTTTAACCTATTTATATAAAATATTCATACAATTCCCGCTAAATGATATTATCTAAAAGGTAAAATTAAATATAAATAAAAGAAATTGTAATGATTAACAAAATGACCACACAACATTACTATATCATACTCTATGAGATTCGATTGCATAAATTAATTTTACGTGTGTTATATTTCTAAACTGAAACAAAATAACAATGATTTTTTTAATTTTCCATAAGGTTTGATGTAATTGCTAAACGTAACAACTTAACCTCCATATATTTTAGATATATTTTTGAACAAAAAAAAAATTATCATAAATTAGCAACGTTTACTTAAATACTTAATGCTATTTTACTAGCTTTACACTATTTTTTTTTACAATGATCTATTTTCTCTTTCTATTTCTTGTTCCTGTTTATTAATCAAGTTCTTCTTTCTTTAAACAAAAATCATTAATACCTAATTGGAATCACAATCCTAAACCATTTGAATTATCATAATCTTCGACAAAGAATAAATGGGATATCTAGTTTTAATTTGAAGAATAATTCTTAGAAAATCCAAAACTACAAATTGAAGCAATAGAGACAAGAAACTATAATTTCTAGTGGTGAAGATAAGAAATTGTGTGGAGTTGGTGTGGTGAGTGTAAAAGAATGGTAGTAAAAAGACAAAAGAGAAAGACATTACATGATCCATAGAATAAAACAAAGTTTCAAGTTTCAACTACCAATAGGTGTTAATATGACAAATTTTAATTTGAACAAAAAGCTTGAAAATGTTTTGAGTTTTGGACGGTTGGTTCATTGAATTAGATCAATCTACATAACGTCCCAACTTGTCCTTTTAGTAACTCGTAAAGGGTTTTGGTGACACTTTTCAGACTATGTGGGAAATTTTCAATTGCACGAAATCTTAAGGGTTCATAATTTATCGGTTAATTTATAAAGTATGTAAATAAAATTCTCACCCTTTACATTAGCAAAGGATTGGTTTGATTTTTGACTTGCCCTAGATGATCTTGAAATTAACCTATTTAGGAAATTTTATATGATAATTCTATATATGGATCTAACATATACAATCAAGTGTTGACTCAGGTATGGCAATCCAAGAGGGGGGGTGAATTGGGTTTTTATTTATCAAAACGGATTTGTAAAACTTTTCTTGAAAGATCAAAATTATTTAATTCTTACTTTGAGAATAAAGGTGAAGAAGATGAAAATAGAATGCAATCAGTAGAATAGCAATAAAGAACAATCACAAGTGCAAGTAAATGTAAAGAGCGTAGGGATAGAGAGAGTGCAAACTCAATTTACGTGGTTCGGCAAACCTTGCCTACGTCCACGGGCTCCTAGCTCCACGAGCTAAGCTTTCACTAAGTTGTAGAAATCTTTACAACTTGCTTGATGAACAACCTCACCAAGACTTTTTCTTCAACTCTTGATAACACCACACCAAGAGTTCTTCTTGATGAACAACCTCACAAAGGCAACTTCCTTCAACTCTTGATAACACCACACCAAGAGTTCTTCTTGATGAACAACCTCACCAAGGAAACTTCCTCCAACTCTTGATAACACCACACCAAGAGTTCTTCTTGATGAACAACCTCACCAAGGCAACTTTCCTTCAACCCTTGATAACACCACACCAAGAGTTCTTCTTGATGAACAACCTCACCAAGGCAACTTTCTTCAACTCTTGATAACACCACACCAAGAGTTCTTCTTGATGAACAACCTCACCAAGGAAAGAGTTCTCACTCTCACCACAATACAAGAACAAAGAAATTTTTACAACAAAAGTACAACTCTCTTCAAAGAGTAGATAAAGAATATAAAAGCTCTCTAAACTTGATATTTCTCTTATTTGTGGCTTGATGGATTCTTCTCTTTTTCTTCTTGTCTTTTTGAATGCATGGGAGAAGGGCTCCTTTTATAGGCAAATGGATGAACTTAATCAAGTGAAGACACCATCTCCAAATTTTCTGCCCACCATAAAAACCGTAATCTTGTCTGCCATTTTTGTCAATGTTCCGTTTGAAATTTGAAAATCTGAAAACATAAAAGATCTGCACATTTGAATAAGCTTTCCAACGCATCAAGAATCAAGTCATTTGGATATCTGTAGCTCAAGATATGGCCAAAACACCATTCGGTGCTCATGTGACTTGATTTTTCCTCCATGTGTCAGTCCACCGACTTGAATGATAATTCTGTCAGCCTTCCGTTTGAAATTTGAATTTCTTCAAAACATAAAAGATCTTCATATTTGAATAAGCTTTCCAAAACATTAAGATTCAAAGAATTTGGATATCTCTATCTTAAGATATGGCCAAAACACCATTCGGTGCTCATGTGAGTTGATTTTTCTTCTCTGTGTCAGTCCACCGAATTGCATGTCAATTATGTCGGCCTTCCATTTGAAATTTGAATTTCTTCAAAACATATGAAATGTGACCCATTAAGTCATCTTTCTAATGCCGCAAGAATCAAGTCATTTTGATTTTTCTAGCTCAAGATATGTCCAAAGGAGTATTCGGTGCTCATGTCAGCTGCTTCCATTTGTCTTTCAACTTGCATGATGATTTGGACAACCTTGCACTTGAAATTTGAATTTCATTAAAACATATGAAATGTTATAAATTGAGTAAGCTTTCCAAAGGCTCAAGAATCACGTCATTTGGATATTTGTAGAGATATATATGACCAATTGATTGAACATTGCTTCATGTGTCACATTCCTTGAGTCAATCCTTGTTCTTAAACTTTGGTGCCTTTAACATGTAGTCTTCTCCTTAGCTTCAACACTTCATTTTAATAAGCCTCTTCTTGATTTTAAAATTATTTCAATGATCTTACTCTTGCACATAAATAAACATGTTAGTAAATCTCAATTAATCAATGTGTATTGTTATCATCAAAATTATCATGTACCTTAGGGCTAACAATCTCCCCCTTTTTGATGATGACAAACCATTGATTGCTTTCAAATAATATCTAAAATAAAGAATGAAAATAAAATAAAGAATAAACAAAAAATGGCACTTGTTATGAATATAAGCAATCCAACTATTTCTCCCCCTTTTGTTATCATCAAAAAGATGTAATCAAATTAACTACTCCCCCTAAATATATTTTCCCCCTTAACATATGCTACCATTCAAAGATTATCATATTAAAGCAAAATTAAGACATATCCAACATGCCTAATTCTCTTCTAATTATGCAAAATCTATCTTGACTAAGGGGTTTAATCATATTTGGGTCTAGGGACTAATTCCCAAACTTGATTTCTCTCTAATTGGTTCAATTCTTCTTGCATAGCCAAAATCCAACTTTTCTCATTTTTGGCTTCTTTAAAAGATTTTGGTTCAAATTGAGAGACAAATGCAAAATGATTACAAAAGTTTCTAAAAGAAGATCTATTTCTCATACCTTGTGATGGTTCACCAATAATGAGATCTTTAAGGGTGAGCTTTTGCATACCTCCATTCCTTTGGTAATTCTTGGGAAGAATCATTTACTTCTTCAAGCTTTTCTTGTTGAAGTTGTAATTAATCTTGGCTCTTTTCATCAAGCCTTGATTCCTTGATTTGCCTTTCTACCTCAACAATATCATCATCTAAATTCTTTGAAGAAATCACATTATTTTCATCAAATTCAACATGCATAGATTCTTCAATAGTAAGAGTCTTTTTGTTAAAAACTCTATATGCTTTACTATGGTTGGAGTAGCCAACAAAAATTCCAACATCGGCTTTGCATCAAATTTTCCAAGGTTATCCTTAGTGTTTAAAATAAAACATTTACATCCAAAAACTTTAAAAAATCCAATATTGGGTTTTCTTCCTTTCCAAAGTTCATAAGGAGTTTTTTTTATTAAAGCTCTAATATGGACTCTATTGATTATAAAGCATGCGGTATTAACGGCTTCGACCCAAAAATATTTTGGCAAATTATTTTCAAGTAACATGGTCCTAGCCATTTCTTGGATAGTCCTATTTTTCTTCTCAACAACACCATTTTGTTGCGGAGTTCTAGGTGAGGAAAAATTATGCTCAAAACCATTTTCATCACAAAGATTTTCAAATGCAACATTGTCTACTTCACCACCATGATCACTCCTATTGGACACAATAGAATACCCTTTTGATTTTGGACTCTTTTTGCAAATTTTGAAAAAGCTTGTATCGCCTCATTTTTAGTTTTCAAGAATAATACCCAAGTGAATCTTGAATAATCATCCACAATAACAAAAGCATAATACTTTCCACCAAGGCTTTGAGTTCTTGATGGTCTAAATAAATTCAAATGAAGTAATTGTAGAGGTTTATTTGTTGAAATAAATTTCTTATGTTTAAAAGAAGTTCTCACTTGTTTTCCAAATTGATAAGCATCACAAATCTTATCCTTTTCAAATTTTATTTTTGGAAGACCATCAACTAAATCATTTTTAGAAATTTTTGAAATTGTGTCCATGCTAGCATGACCTAACCTTCTATGCCATAATCAAGCATCATGATTAACAATAAAATAATTTTCTACATGATCATTAACATCAATATTAATTGTATAAATATTACCACATCTATTACCAACAAATAATGTCTTATTGTTACTAACATCCTTAATCACATATCTATTAGGCTCAAAAGCAACAGAATATCCCTTATCACACAATTAACTAATGCTAATCAAATCATGTTTCAAACCATTACCAAGCAAAACATTTTCAATAATAGGTGAAGAAGGGTTACCAATATTACCATGTCCGATTACCCTTCTTTTGGCATTATCACCGAAGGTCACATATCCTCCTTTCTTCATTATTAATCTTGAGAATTTGGAGGTATCTCCGGTCATAAGCCTTGAGCATCCACTATCTAAGTACCACTTGTGTTTGCCACTCCTTTGTCTCTATAATTAACATTCAAGGAGTAACTTTTTGGTACCCAAAAGTTCTTGGGTCCTTGGGGGTTAGTTATGGTACTTTTTGGAACCCATATTTGTTTCAAATTAGGATTTCTCTTAATATAACAATAATACACTTTGTGTCCCTTTCTTCCACAATAAGTACATGAATGATTAGGATTATTCCTAGAAGATGCATGAGCAAAATAATTTTTAAAATACTTTTGATTTTTATGAGTTTTATATCCTAATCCTCTTTTATCAAAAACACACCTTTGGTTTTGTAACATAGAATTCAAATTTTTTGTACTTTTAGTAAAACTATCAACAATATTTCTTAAGTCATTATTTTCCTTTTCCAAAATAGCATTTTCTTTCTCTAATTTATCAAAATCCTTTTGTTTTAAAATATCATTTTCAGTTTTTAATAAATGTATTTGATTTTCCAAACTTTCAAAATCTTTTTGCCTTAAAATTTCATTTTCATTTTCCAAAGCTTCATTTATTTCCACCAACTCTTCTAATTGAGATAACATGATTTTTACTTCTTTTTGAAAGCATTGATTTTTGAATTTTGCTTATCAACTTGCACATGTAAATTTTGGAATGCTTCAAGTAATTCATCATATGAAAGTGTAGGATCATAGTTTAGAATACTTACCTCATCTTCACTTAAAGCCATGAAGCACATGTTTGCCACTTCGCAATCTTCTTCTTCGTTCTCCTTCAAGATGATTTCATGAGTTATGAGAGAACCCATAAGTTCTTCTAATGGTAGTTTGGTGAGGTCCTTTGCTTCTTGAATTGTCGTCACTCTTGGCTCCCAAGATTTTGATAGACACCTAAGAATCTGTTCTCCACCATTTCAACATTAAAATAAGATTTACCAAGAGATTTCAAACTATTAATAATATCCGTAAATCTAGTAAACATATCAGAAAATGATTCATCCGATTTCATCTTAAAAAGCTCATAACTATGAACTAGCATACTAATTTTAGATTCTTTAACTTGACTAGTTCCTCATGAGTTACTTCAAGTGTGTGCCATATTTCTTGTGCTGTAGAACAAGTAGATATTCTATTAAACTCATTTCTATCTAGAGCACAATACAACACATTCATAGCTTTAGCATTCAAATTCAATTTCTTTTTATCATCTTCACTAAACTCTTTAGGTTCTTTAAGCATGCATTCCCCATTTTCAATTTTGGTAGGAAAAAAAGGTCCTTCCAAAACAATAGACCACAAATCATAATCAAAAGATTTCAAGAAAATACTCATTCTAGTTTTCCAATAAGAGTAATCACTTCCATTAAAAAATGGAGGTCTAGAGATAGAAAGTCCCTCAACATATGAAGTTGAATTAAAAGTTGTCATAGCTCAAAAATCGATTAAGATTTAAAAAATTGAGCAACCTTGCTCTGATACCACTTGTTGACCCAGGTATGGCAACCCAAGAGGGGGGGTGAATTGGGTTTTTATTTATCAAAACGGATTTGTAAAACTTTTCTTGAAAGATCAAAATTATTTAATTCTTACTTTGAGAATAAAGGTGAAGAAGATGAAAATAGAATGCAATCAGTAGAATAGCAATAAAGAACAATCACAAGTGCAAGTAAATGTAAAGAGCGTAGGGATAGAGAGAGTGCAAACTCAATTTACGTGGTTCGGCAAACCTTGTCTATGTCCACGGGCTCCTAGCTCCACGAGCTAACTTTCCACTAAGTTGTAGAAATCTTTACAACTTGCTTGATGAACAACCTCACCAAGACTTTTTCCTTCAACCCTTGATAACACCACACCAAGAGTTCTTCTTGATGAACAACCTCACCAAGGCAACTTCCTTCAACTCTTGATAACACCACACCAAGAGTTCTTCTTGATGAACAACCTCACCAAGGCAACTTCCTTCAACTCTTGATAACACCACACCAAGAGTTCTTCTTGATGAACAACCTCACCAAGGCAACTTTCTTCAACTCTTGATAACACCACACCAAGAGTTCTTCTTGATGAACAACCTCACCAAGGCAACTTCCTTCAACTCTTGATAACACACACCAAGAGTTCTCTCAAGGATAACTTTTATCCTTTACAAGAAGATCTCACTCTCACACAATACAAGAACAAAGAAAATTTTTACAACAAAAGTACAACTCTCTTCAAAGAGTAGATAAAGAATATAAAAGCTCTCTAAACTTGATATTTCTCTTATTTGTGGCTTGATGGATTCTTCTCTTTTTCTTCTTGTCTTTGTTGCTGAATGCATGGGAGAAGGGCTCCTTTTATAGGCAAATGGGATGAACTTAATCAAATGAAGACACCAACTACAAATTTTCTGCCCACCATAAAAACCGTAATCTTGTCTGCCATTTTTGTCAATGTTCTGTTTGAAATTTGAAAATCTGCAAAACATAAAAGATTTGCACATTTGAATACGATTTCCAACGCATCAAGAATCAAGTCATTTGGATATCTGTAACTCAAGATATGGCCAAAACACCATTCGGTGCTTATGTGACTTGATTTTTCCTTCATGTGTGAGTCCACCGACTTGAATGATAATTCTGTCAGCCTTCCGTTTGAAATTTGAATTTCTTCAAAACATAAAAGATCTTCATATTTGAATAATCTTTCCAAAACATTAAGAATCAAAGAATTTGGATATCTCTATCTTAAGATATGGCCAAAACACCATTCGGTGCTCATGTGAGTTGATTTTTCTTCTCTGTGTCAGTCCACCGAATTGCATGTCAATTATGTCGGTCTTCCATTTGAAATTTGAATTTCTTCAAAACATATGAAATGTGCCCCATTAAGTCATCTTTCTAATGCCGCAAGAATCAAGTCATTTTGATTTTTCTAGCTCAAGATATGTCCAAAGGAGTATTCGGTGCTCATGTCAGCTGCTTCCATTTGTCTTTCAACTTGCATGATGATTTGGACGATCTTACACTTAAAATTTGAATTTCTTTAAAACATATGAAATATAAATTGAGTAAGCTTTCCAAAGGCTCAAGAATCACATCATTTGGATATTTGTAGAGATATATATGACCAATTGATTGAACATTGCTCATGTGTCACATTCCTTGAGTCAATCCTTGTTCTTAAACTTTGGTGCCTTTAACATGTAGTCTTCTCCTTAGCTTCAACACTTCATTTTAATAAGCCTCTTCTTGATTTTAAAATTATTTCAATGATCTTACTCTTACACATAAATAAACATGTTAGTAAATCTCAATTAATCAATGTGTATTGTTATCATCAAAATTATCATGTAGCCTTAGGGCTAACATCAAGTTCATATAATATAGGATCAAGTATTTTAATTGGATGGGTAAATATGAAATCTTCTGTTATAATTTTTTTCTCTTGTTTATCACTACCTTTTATCTATTCAATTATATTTTATATTTTTGATAAGTGATAAGGTATATTAATGATTAATCATGTTCTAAATTAAGTCATTCATAGGTTGGCAATGGGGCGGGGCGGGGCGGGTCCGAGGCAGCTAGTACCCGCCTCGCCCCGCTCATTTATTTTTTGCCCTGCCCCGCCCCGCCCCTTTAAAGGGCAATGGGGCAGGGCAGGGAAAAATATAAATGAGCGGATCCCGCGCCGCCCCGCCTCGCCCCTGTAAAATTCTATAACCACCCCAATCTATTGACAAGTACACAATTAAACCTATTTTTTAATAAGTTTGAAGACAATATATCTTCAAACTAAAATCATACATAAACGCACAAGTAGGGATGTCAATTCACTTGCCATTTGCTTCAACCTGCAAATACAAGGTCGTTATAGTTAAATATGATGCAAAAAGACAAAAAAAACAAAGCTAAAACAAGCAACCTGCCAAAACGCTCGACAAAACTCGACGCGCTCGATAGAGCTCAACACGACTCGACATGATCCGACACTTGATATCTTCGAAAATAGACTGATATCTAGTGTCGGTTGTGAATCTCCACACGACTCGATACTTACATGTCGAGTCGTGTCGAGCTCTATCGAGCGCGTTGAGTTTTGTCAAGCGTTTTGACAGGTTGCTTGTTTTAGCTTTGTTTTTTTGCCTTTTTGCATCATATTTAACTATAACGGCCTTGTATAGCACGGGTAATTTTGACATTCCTAGATTGGTATATTTTTATTGTCGTGAGTTGTTTAGCTTGATGTGTTCATTATTGTTATCGTCATGTACTTGTTGATTTTGTTTGTTGGTGACTTGGTATTATTTGTTGAATTATTGTTTACTCGAAAATTTTAGATTTTGAATAGAATGATGGGTTTTTAGTAGTTGATTCTTGTACCAGTAACCAAGTATTATTTGTTGATTCTTAGAGGGAGCTGCGGAGGTGCTTCAATTTTTACGGATTTCAACAGGAAAGAGTAAGAGACTTAGAGACGGGAATCGGGAATTATATGGCTTAGGAGATGTAATTTTATTTATATAGCCTAGTAAAATTACATGATATTGTAAAATATTATAATTTATCAAAATCACCTCTAAAAATTACCTGTAAGTTCAAATACTTTATTTTTTTTTCATTTACATCCTAATACTGTGCGGGACGGGGCGGGTCAAACAGGGCTACAGGATGGACCCGGGCCCGGACCCGGACCCGGCCCAAATGGGTCAACACATTTAGAGACCCAAATCCGTCCCTAAATTTAAAATAAATGAGTCAAGACCTACCCCTAAAATACGAGTCACACCGGAGTCCCGGATATTCTTGTTCTTAAATCCTTTTAATTTTAAAAAAGTCTATTGTTGGTTTTGACCATAGAGGCCTACTTAAAAACTGAGCCTGTTTAATGAAGAGGCCCAAATGAGGAGGGACCATGATGGGTTCCAAAGTCTGACCAAAGGCCCAATAAAGTGGAAGTTGGCCTAGAAACTAAATAAAAGTTCTAAACAGTAGTCACCACGTGTGCTGTCTTTGGTTCGCCACGTGCTGGATCAGAGTTGCTCTTGAAAGGACGAATCAGATTGGGGAGCAAGTTTTTGAGCCCCCACTAACTTGCACTTTGGTTCACACATCAATGGAAGTTGATTATGTTCCCTACCCAAACCCTTACATTTAAAAATCGAGGGTTTTTTGAAACAAAATTTTGTTGGAATGTGAAATTTTTTGTTTTGAAACTTTTTTTAATTAAAATAGGAAATGAAGGTTTGTTTATTGATTCTTGAAAGCTGAGAATATATATGATATCCTTGAAACTTTATTGTTATTCCATATAAAATTACTAATCTAATACACATATAGTAAACTCATTACTGAAGTTTATTATTTAAGGCCATTTTAATTCTCATAATGACCATTATTAATATTTATATAAATCATTTTGATCTTCATTAAGGTATGTACATTTCTCTAAACCTTTTCTCTTTTTAAATTTCCTTTGTTTTTTAGAGTCTCTCTTTAGAAAATTCTCTCAGAAAGTTTGGTGCGTTGAAAATTGATTTGAGTGCCAAAGGGTTCTCGTTAACATCACCACTGACATCCTTGATCGTTTTCTTCGTTATCAAACCTAGATCTAACGTTCTGTCCAAGCTTTAACCTGCTTTCTAATCGTCTAAAAATCGTGTATCAATAATATTTATTTTCACTTCAAAAAAGAAAGAAAAGTTTACAATAAAAAAAATATCGAGTCATGATGTTCAATTAAAGAAATGTTGCTTATTAATATTATGAATCCAAACTTTCTCATCTAACATATGAAATTGGAAATGATTCAAATAGAAATATAACCAAACGGGCCCTCAAACCATAATTTTTAAATGATTTCAAGTTAAAAATTAACATAATATATTAAAAAATAATAATTAAGAAATAGTTTGATAACAAAAGTATATTGTCATGGCAGCGTCTACAAAATTTTTATACAAAACATTAATCTCTTCCCACTTGAAGAAAATATTCTTACAATAATTTTCCACGATAAAAATGCTATAGCAAAGAAATTATTAGATAGTCCAATTTTGATTTTCTCTTACATATAAAGTTATTTCATTTTTATACAATTACAATTTGAAATAAGAGACAAACTCTTGACAATAGTAGAGACATGATGCAAACCATCCAACAACTATCAATAACTGAAGGTACCTTTTATTGAAAAGAAACTTAAATGGGCCAAAGATAGATGGCCCCATACATCTCTTTTGGACTTTTTTTTTCTTGGGGATAAGAATATGAACAGCAAAGCATCATTTCAGCTTCAATATGTACACAGAATAATGATGGCTTTATCTTCTTCCCCATCAACTATTTACAAGGAGAGAGATCAACCATTTTGGTTGATAAATAAGATAATTAATCATGATTTTGATTAATTAATTAATTGATTAATTAGCTAATTACAAGTATTAAATATAAGGATTAATGTGGGATGTGTAGTCTCTAATGCCAGCTCCTTCCCATCCCATCCACTCTTCCCATAAATCCCAATCAGGATCCTCCATTCCCCTCATTGGCTCATCAGCCCCTTCATCATACGACTCATATAACATCTGGGATTCACTTGGTTCTTCCCTCAAATTACTCATCACAATCTGCACAACACAAACAAAATCACCAAATATCAGATTCAGCTCAAACTTATGCACCCCATGTCCAAGAAAAATAAATAAATAAAAGATTTCATCATCGTTTCATTATTGATCTAATAACATTATCAAAAACAACTCCTAATCAAATAAGTACCATTATTGATCGTTTAACTTTTGAATTGATATCTAAAAACAGAATTCATCTATGTTTTTGAATATCAATCAAACAGTTAATACAATTGGATAATGCTTACTAGATTAGCTTTTATTTCCATATTTAAAAGAAAAAAATTGAGGGCCAACAGGTTTTGTCTTTTTCCTGATTAATTTGTTCTTAGGGGAATGCCAGAGCCACATTATTGGCACTTTTTATTCTAGTTTATCTTGTTTTATCATGATAAGCCGTTCTTTGATAGGCAAAGAGACAACACAATTGATAACTCCAAAACGATTGAACAACTCAGCAGCCCCATGTCGCTTCTAGCAATAGTATCATTCTCATCGAATACAGTTATAAAAATTGTTGCTATTAAATAATTAAAGCGTAATTTACTATTGAGTCATATCTGCAATTTATAAGTTACATATTAAGTATTGAACCTATAGTTATTAATATTAGCTGATCAAATAAAAATTTAGTGTAACATATTATTCATATATCCGTGCAATAAAATCTCATTCTATATATGCATTCATTTATTTAAAAAATATCTATTAAAATATGATTACCAAAAACGAATATATATATGATGAGGATTTTATTGAATAGTCGTATAAATGAGTTGATACACTTATCTTATCATTTGATGACTTTTTTCAATAAATATTGTTTTAAATTACAGCCCAAAATAACAGAGATGGAAAAAAAGATAATTTTAGATATACAATAAATTTAAACAACAAAATTTATATAACCTCATTTATCACATAACTAATAGAAACGTGCATTCCACTTTATTAAAAATTTCATAATTTTATTTTCAATTTTACCCTTCGGTGAATTTATTTTACCACGTATCATTTGGGCTACTGTAGAACTATTTTTGGAGTAAAGAAATAGGATCCTAATAAATTAACAATTTTTTTAAAAAAAAAAATCCAACAATACCAACAAGTTAACCGAAATTTCAATTTCAAAAATTCTCCAAAAATCAGAAAATATTAACGGATATGAAACATTATCTTCTCCTAAATGTGTGCCAAGATTCGATGCTGGGTCCTAAAATGTCTTGACAATTAATCCATGTAAGAATCCAATCCCAATATTATCCAAATAAATAAATAAATAAATAAAACATTAAAATAGAAAGAGAATAGAATCAAATAGAGAGAAGAGTTTTACATACATCATAAGCTTCATTGATCCGATGGAATTGCACCCCGCAATTGCTTCCTCTACATACATCAGGATGATACTGAAAACACCGAAAAAACAAAAACAGAAAAAAATCAGTTAGTGTTGCAGAAACTTTAGAACAATTTTAAAAAATAAATAAAATAAAGGAAAAGGAAAAGTAAACTGAAGATATGAAAATAGAAATAGGAACCTGTAAGGCAAGTTTTCTGAAAGCTTTCTTGACCTCAGATTCAGAAGCACCAGGTTGGATCCTGAGGGTCTTGTAAGGATCCATAACAGAGAAAGATGAAGAACAAGAAACCTTCATCCTATTGACCATCACCTTCTTCTTCTTCATATTATTAACATTCTTATGTTGAATCCAAGATGACCCATTTGCAGCAATCATCCCACCAGCAGCAGCAGATGTAGCCATTCTTCTCAATCCAATTCACAAAACAATTAAGAAAAGTTCAAATCTTTACCCTTCACAACCCACAAAGTTCCTCTCTTTTTGCTTTATAAATGCAAATTGTATGTTGGTTGGTTTATAGCAACAACACAACAATGAGTCAATAATTGAAGATTTTGAGGAGGTAAGAGCGAAAGGGTGCGTTGAGGATTTGGTTAAAAAATGAATTGATTTAGAAAATGGGGTTTGGTGATGACAAGATTGAAATGGTAATAATAATGGATAGAAAGGAAAAAAGAGATGGAAAGGACTGTATGGAGGGGGAGTCTATTTATATATTTATAAAGGGAAATTTTGTGAATGAGAGATGAGATGAACGGTCCTTATCCAGAGTGGTGAGGTGTTATGTTGTGTCATAATTTTGTGGAATCAAAGAGAGAGAGAGAGAGAAGAGAAAAAAATAGAGAAAATAATAGAGGTAGAAAGAGAGAGTTTGGGGTTCTGTTCAGTGCTTATCTCTTCTTCGATGAATGGACCTACAATCCTAGTCAGATTGAAGACTTTTATTTTGGATTTCATGTTTTTACCTGTTACACAATTGGAGGGTTTATTCTGGTATATTCCCTTTTGGTTTCTCTTTTTTTCCATTTTCATCCCTAAACTCTTTTGAGGGTTTTTTTTTTTTGGCTGATAATAATGCTAAGCATCTAAAATAATATTTGAAGGACGGAGCTTTTATTTTAAATGGTTTATATTCATTCTTCCGGTTTTTTCCTTTAAATTAATTATAAGTGAATTTTAAGTAGTATATTAACTTATTATTTCTACACTAAATTAATCATTTTGATAATGTTATTATCCAAAACAATGAAATGGGACTCAGAATTTTGGATTATATTTGAGATATACAGTATCTTTGCTTAATTTTTGAAAGATGATCTTTCTTTATAGAGGGATTTCTAATAAATCTTATTAAATTTGAGGGATTTCTATATAGATGTTATGACTTTTTAAATGCTATAAGAAGATTCTAATGAATTTTGAAACTGACAGGTTCTATTAGTTTGTGTTTGTATAATGTGAATAGAACTAAATGGGATTTTTATAATTGTATGAAACCCTTCTTTTGTACAATAATGTTAATTAAGTATGATTTGGGATGAGTGAAGCATCCCAAAACTTTCCTCAAGTCAGCAGTATTGGGCGCCTTAATTAACCACGGGCGATTACTTTGATAAAACGGCACTTCAAGGACTCGGTTTTGTCTATACGATAATCATACAATAATCTTTACTTTAGTACTTCCATTTAATATTGCTTGGACGTTGGAATAAGGTTTTATTATATTTTAGTAACTTTTAATGTAATGTTTAAAGAGACTTGGTATCACTTCAAATTATAATAAATGGTATAAAAATCAATAGAAAAAACATATTTTGGGTCAAAAGATCTATCAAGCATGTAATCATTTATAGCTTGAAAAGAAACCTTGAACGACCAAATACATACGCTTGTGGATTAAGATAAGGATAATCAATAAAGCATTTAATTTCTATCTCGTAATCCATATGAACAACAACGTCCAAATCAAACTAATATTAGAAGTTTCAAACTTCTGTTAGTGCCATAAGATTTGATCTACTGCTAACAATAAATGCATCGTTGGTATTGGGTCAATGACTCATAATATATTAATGTATAAAGTACTAATATAAAAAGATAGTGCATTGCTATATATAGAAATTAATATCTCAATTTTATGTCTGAAGTAAGGCGGCTATTGAAATATTAATATAAGTAATTTATCACATCATATTTCTTAATTATATTAATTAGGTAATATTACATGTACAAAATTGGTATCCCCACTTTGTTTCTTAAGTGAGGTAGCTGCTAAAATGCCAATAGAAAGTTAATTAATTTAATAAAACGATGTTATGTGTAAGTTATTTGTGTCGATATTTCAACAACTACCTCACTTGAAATACAAAATTGAGATACCAACTCTGTACATATAGCATTACTCATAAGAGAACCCTTGATTAAATTAATTAATTGTCTATTGATATTTCAATAATCACCTCATTTCATACACAAATTTAAGATACAAACGTTATACGTATAGTACTATTATAGGTAATGCTATATGTATTCAACACATTTAGTAATTGTGTCATTGTATCGAGCGAATTCAACTTAGCAACCCATTGTCCATTATGCTAATAATTAGAACTGTAGTGTCAACCAATTTACCTATTTATTGGCACCAATTGTTCATCGTGTGATATTAATTCGCTTATCTATTTGGGGCATGATTACTAATTTATAATATAAATATTTATCAATATGACATTATTATTATTATTATATTACCACACAAATGAAGCCACAAATAAAGCCAAATTGAGATAATATCAAATTAGAATGACTTTAACTATTTCGTTTTATTAATAACTTTTTATTTTATTAATAATATTTAAATTAATATAAATATATTAAACATGTGTTAATTATGTGTTGATGGAGTAAAATATCTCATAACTAAGGAAAAAAAAAGGAGTGTACTATAATTATTGATTTAAAGAAAATTAAAGAAATAAACCAAGTCAATGATTTCAATTTTGTCTCATAAATGTGAACTCGCATAAAAGCCATTAGTATAAGGGTCACATATTTCATACTTCTAATAACAAATCCAAAGACTCGGACCCTTTTTTTTTGTTTTTTTTTAATGTAGAAGAAATATTAAGAGAATGACTCCTTCTAATCATTTCAAATTTAATGTGATGACATTACAAGATCAATACGTACTTTAGGCGATGATAACTTGTTATAGGATAGGCCAACAATGTATGAGACCAGATTATCAGATTAATATATTTATCATATTCGTATCATTATATATTTAATATATTTATTAATAGTATCTATATTTTAAGTTTTATTCTAAGCAATTAATTAAGTCGTGTTGTATATATTTTAATAAAAAAATTTTAACTCGCAACGTGGGATGAAATGACTGTGATATGCGAACACAATTTTTTTCCTTCATTATTAACATTACGTGTAATATTCGATAAATAAGTTTTTTTAACACGTCCTTATCTAAGTGTACAAACTAATCATTAAAAAAAAAGGAAGAAAAGAAAAAAACAAGGACGGCGGTATTGCTAATATGAAAAAGAAAAGGCGTGCAAAAGAATATTAAAAAGATAATGGGGTGAAAATAGAAAAAGCGAGGCAATTATTGAGAAAGTAAGATCAGGACACGTGGATCCCACCAAACAAATAGCGCGACACGTGGGAACATCTGATGCGGTGGGAGACTAAAAAGAAAAAAGTGCCGGAGCATGTGGGCCAGATCTAGCATTTACCTCGTGGGCACAAAGGTTTAGGAAAATGTGTTTTTTTATTTCTTTTTTATTTCAAAACGGTAACGGATTCGATAACGTCTGTATTATTTTGGAATTTGGCGTGGCTCGGCCTGGGGTTGCGTGCGAGACGATTCATTTAAATGAGTGGATAAGAAGAGAAGAGAGAGAGAGAGAGAGAGAGAGAGAGAGAGAGAGATTCACATGCGCATTACGTGGCATCCATACATTCACTGAAGATTTAAATCTCGAATGTCCTTCAATCTTGGATTCTGGACCTGGGGTTTCATGATCCGACGGTGGAGATTGGATATAAATTCTGAATCACATAAATAGGATAATGTAGTTCACGTGCATTCACAAATTAAAAATTTTATTTGACATATTCAGCGTAAAATTGGTGATTTGGTAACATTATATTATAGCAAGAGTAAGTAGTTTATGCAATTTATTTCAATGCAAAATTGATCATAAAAGTGTGTCAATCGAGCATTTTTGTATACATATTTTACAGCTTTGATTGGTCGATCAAGATCCGGCGCAGCGTGATGTGGAAACCAGGGGCGGATTTATACAGCGGCCAGAGGTTGCCATGACCCTACAAAATTATTAAAAAGTATATTTTATATTAATTTTCTTAATTTTGGTACAAATTTTATATTTTGCCTTTGATGGTCCTTCTTATTTTCCGACTTTTCAGCTTGGCCCCTCCAAACTGTGAAGTCTGAATCCGCCCCTGATGGGAACATTTTTCTAATAGGGCATTGTATATTGTCTTAGTTAAAATTGATAAGCTTGATATATTCTGTTTAGTTGGTTGATTATATATTTTCTGCAAGAAAGCATATTCTTGTCTTGGTTTATAGGGCTTTGGCATCTAGACCAAGTCAAGATTTGAATGGTCGATCACACTACTTGTTTTTATTAAGTCATCACTATATAGAAAAGCATGTTTTTCTCATTTTTTTAAATTTATTTATTCATTTTCAGCCACAATATATTAAGAAATGTTGACTAATTATTAATATGAGTTGAGTGTTAGAAATTGTTTGGTTAGGTCAAATGATATTTTAATGAACGTATCAGAATACCCATATGCCACTATTTAATGCTAAACATATAAGAACTTGACATCTAGCTACCTCGCTTTGAAAACTTAGGGTTATAATGTCAATGAAAATTATCAAAATTTTCTATTTCGAGAAACGTTTTTAAAATAAGAAAGTTGATCTTATTTCATTTCCTATTTTAGTAACTTGATCTTAGGTCCACCAAATATTAGAGTTTTGATTTTTATTTTCAACCATGACTTGAAAATAAGTTATCAACTTACTCGAAGTTGGTTTGAATACTAATTACAATTGTTATAGCTTAAGAAATAATTAATTTTAACTTATTGAGGGAATAATCAGATTATAAGATAGTCATCTTAACTTTAATCTCACTTATTCTTTTATGTCTTGCACCTAAATATAATTGGAATTCTCTCATCTTCCTTAAGCAACTAATTACTTCCTTTACAACTTTCCCTTATCTTTTTGAATAATAAATAATAAAAAACTTTATGCCCTCTTGCTCTCTATATGTTTCAAAACATTTTTTTTTTCTAATTGTTCTTTCTCTATCTTTTATATATATGTTGGTTATAAAATAACTTAAATTGCAAATTATGAGTCAAGAGCTACATATTTAAATAAGAATATTTTCGTAGACATCTCTTAAGATTTTGGTATCACATGTAAACTCCAAACTAGCATGTGGTCTGAATCTTTGATATAACGGATATTATATGGTGAAGGATTTGATATCTAATTCAAATTTCTAACCCACGATAGAGTGAATCAAACTCGTAATTATAAATTGTGAGGCCCCTTTTAGTTATTGATTGTGCATGGGATTCCAAACTCAACATCAAACCACTTGCACATGAGATCTTTTAATTAATTTTATTTTTGTTTAAGAGAGAAAATTCAATTATAACGAAGACAAACTACAAGAAAGATACTTTGGTATTCTAGATTTTATTTGCCCCCGAAAATTGAAATCTAAGGACTTCAGCCTTCCTTCTTGACCACTCATTGTTCACATCTGCATCCAAACAAGTTGTTTTCTCAAAACTTTAAACATTAATATCAATCTCCCACTATTGATTTTTTAAATCAATAGTGACAATTTTTTTTTTTAAAAAAGAAGAACAAGAAAAAGGAAGAGAAGAATCCCCCATTCTAAAGAATGATAATTTTCCTCCGTTTTCAAGGATTCCAAAAGCCCATTATTGTTATAACTTATAATATCTTATAAGAACCAAATGACAAGAAGGGGATATTTTCTTGAAATGGGAAATAGTAAGCCAAACAAACCCTTATATAATAACATAATAGTTGCTTTCACAAAAGAAAGAAGTTCAAATAAGTTGCAATCAAGAAAGTGGCATCACTCGAAGTAGTTAAGAGTGCAAGTTGCTAAATAGTTAGGTCTACCTAAGGATAGAATACCCATTTAGATATTCCAAATATCCAAACAAGCGTTTGGTTTTTATGCCAAGTTGTGTTCTACATGGCATCCTTATCACGCAATCCCTTTCGGAAATTAAAATAAAAGTATAGTAACATTTAGAAGATGGAGTAGCTAGAGCTTCCCAAGTAAAACACACAAATAAAATATGTTTTTGAGGTATCTAGTTACACATCATTAGTATTAGTTTATAAAGCAATCCATATATTTTTATATCATAAATGGTACTCTGTTATAAAATTGCTCATGATTTATATAGAATGGTTCACATAGCGAAACCATTACTTCGAAGATGCCATGACATCCTGTAGCATACGCCACTTGTTAGACATTTATTCTACAGAGAATATATACTTATGTCATCAGTTTTTTTTTTTTTAAAATTATATGCTTTAAGCTTCAACTTACAAATATTTCATATCACTCTTCAATTTCACCAACTTGAATTTGAGTTTCATGTAAAAAAATTGATAAGCTACCAACAACGTCGATGTGATAAATTCTCTTCCCGCGAGGGGATGTCAACATATTATGGAAGAAGATTGATGTTCTTACTTCCTAGAGGCTTTGATTACAAAATTTCAAGGAATTGCTTTTTTTCTTCTCCAATCAAAAAGAAATGAGAAGCTACTATTTTTTAATTCTCCTTTTCCTAGCTTGGAGATGTCTATTTGCTGCTTCTATTTGTTTTCCCTTGTTGCAAACTTCTAGTTTAGTTGATCTTTAATTTACTTACTTTAATTAAAAAAAAAAAAATTCTTTTCATTCCATACAAAAAGATACTGTCATTCTGAGGTACATTATCATATCTCTTTTCTATTATAAAAAATGTATTAAGTTTTGAATATTGACATATGAAATTATGATATAGGCTACATCACAGATTACGGACTTTTAGTCCACCATCAGCTGGGAGTTAATGGCATTGAGGGATGAAGTTAAAGCACTTTGGACAAAGAACAAGGAGATGAAGGAGTAAAATATTTAGCTATCAGCAGACAGTAAGGACATGTAGCAGGAGGTGTGGCTCCCTCGTCAGGCTGTCATATTATCAAGTTGACATTTTGGCTTCGCAACAGGGTACCTCTTTTGATCATCATCGTGTTTTAACATTTGAATATTGCATCTTTAGGTTTATTTCTCGATGATAACTTTCGTTTGCTGTGTAGGAGGATGATGAGCCTGAGGATATCGACATAATTGTGAATGTTCCGCAGGATAGTGTCAAGGTTATTGAGCCACTTCCAATCGGTTTTCTTTCTCTAAGTGGTCGACATCTCTTTCCTAGAAAGCATAATTGAAACCTTTTCGTCACCCCTTTTGGAAGGAAGAAGCAGAATGTCCAGATAGATGAGCAGATTTAGACTTAGCCCTGAACTGTGTTGATCCCTGTTATAGATCCCGTGGTAGAGCCATGTGCTTAGATCAACCCTAAGTTCCACGGTACCCATGCAACGGATGTTGAGCCTGATGTGTCGGCTACTCTACATCAGACACAACTCCCCTTATTTGACCCCCTTCCACCTATTGGTGATAACGAGTCAAGGACTTTTGATCACTAGATGTTGGTAGGGGTTCAAGACATCAACTTTGATTTGAGCTTTATTGATCAGAGAGTTCTTCAGGATTTTGACTACCAGAGGGGCTTGGTGTGAATGGGGCTTTCATCCCCTTAGAGTATTTGCAACCATAACACTGTGTCAAAGCCTCTTTTGAGACTTAAAGGAACATAAACAAGTTATGGACATGTCTGAAAAAAAGAGTTGCCAAATAATTATTCAATTGGGATTGGATGCGGGCAATCCGAAAGAGGGAGGATAATAGATTACATTTCCATCATACATGGGAGAAGGGGAAGAGGATTACATCATTTGTTCTTCAACAATAAAATAATTCCATACATTCATAAATTTGAATATTCATCCTAAATAATAGTTCTTCATCATCAATGTGAGTCTACCATCACTTCATGGCATCACACAAGTACACTTCTTAATATATAAATATTCATATGTAAACAAGCAAATCATAAATCAATAAAGCCATGATCTAATATCATAGGATTCTAGCATAGAGTTTGATAAATTCTATCATGACAATTCTACATATAGCTATTCTAGCATTATTCATATCAATTCATGACAATTCTAGCCTAAACATAGCATTCATAACAATTCTAGCCTAAACATAGCATTCATGGCATATTCTAGCCTAATTCAAGCAATCAACATCAACATTCAATGGCAAAATGATAATTCTTACCTATTCTGTGCCATTTTCCAGCATTTATCAAAGTAAATATCAGTCGTCCTTAGCATGATTCTAATGATGTGCTCCTAAGCATGATTCTAAGCATTATGCTCATAAGCATATTTCTAAGCATTCGCATAGAAAATTAAATTTCTAAACATGTTTCTAGATAAAAAAAGGAAAAAGGACTTACCTCGACATGCTTTTTCATCTCTCAAAACAAATGAGGGTTAGAACAATTCATAATAACCTTAGCATGCTTCTAAGCATAAATTAAATCCTAAAGATGCTTAATTCTAAGCAAGAAAAATAAAGAAGAAAATATGAGGGAGAAGAGAAAACGTCTCTCAGGACGTATCCTTTCTAGGTTTAGAGCAATATAAAATGCTCGAAAATATCTAGAAAGGATTTCTTGAAATTCTCACAAGTGTATCCTAGAGTAAGAGAGAGAGGATTTCTGGATGCCTTGAGAAGTGTACTCAAGGTGTGCTTGTATATGCTTTCCTTGGAGTGAAAAAGTGATAAAAAACGAATGAGGGATTTAGATGAACAGTAATGTGTGAACAATATCATGTTGTGAACGGGGCTTTCATCCCACTAGAATGTTTGCGACCACGACAAAGCCTCTCTCGAGGCTTACGGTAACACAAACGAGCCACGGACACGTATGGAGAAAGGAGTCGCCACCCAATTATTCAATTGAGAATGAATGGGGACAATCTAATTACTTCCTTCAGGACCTAAACTACCCTTATTCCTTTAGAGATGGGTTTGAAAAGTTAGGTACAAGTCTTTCGACCTGCCCGGATATGAATCTGGCATTCACTTGGAAAATACCAAATAGGAATAGCTCATGTTGTTACTCAGTACGCTTAAGTGATTCATTTTATGCACACATTCTCATTTTTATCTTTAATAAACATATGAGGTGATTATTCAATAAAAAAAGTAGTATATTCATACAAAGAAATAGGGAGAAGAATAGATTACATTTCCTTTCATACATGGGGAAAGGGGACAGGATTACAATATTTGTTTTTCATCAATAATAAAATATTCATGCGTTGAGCATTCATTCTAAGTAAAGGTCCCTCACCATCAATGTGAGTCCACCGTCACTTCATGGTATCACATAATTACGCTTCTTAATATTCAACCATTTATCCATTCATAAATCATACAAGGCTATAATCTAATATCATGGCATTCTAGCCTATATTTTGATAAATTCTGTCATGACAATTCTACCTATAGCTCATTCTGGCATAATTCATATCAATTATAATGGCATTTCTAGCCTAACATGTCATTCATGACATATTCTAGCCTAATGATGGCATTTCTAGCCTAATTTAAACAATTGATATTAATCATAGCTATTTTAACTTAAACAAGACATTCAAAGGCAAAACGGAAATTCTTACACATTCTATGTTACTTTCTAGCATTCATCAAAGCAAGTAAAATTTTTCAATATGATTCTGATCATGTGCTCTTAAGCATGATTCTAAACATATTTTTCTAGTCATGATTCTAAGCATTCGCAAAGAAAGTAAATTTTTAAGCATGATTCTAATAAAAGAAGGATTGCGGACTTACCTCGATATGCTTATCCATCTTACAAAATAAATTGGGTTAGCACAATTCATAACAACCCTGATCATGCTCCTAAGCATAAAATTAAAACCTAAACATGTTTTTTCTAAGTAAGAAAAATAAAAGAAAAAATGGGAGGGATGAGAGAATTCTGCTCCAAGACGTCCCCTTTCTGGATTTAGAGCGATAAAAACATCTGAAAAATATTTATATTAGAAAAGACTTCTCAAATTATCGAGCATGTCTTTAAAAGAGAGAAAGATGATTGCATTTGACAATCAGTGTGTCCTGCAAAGTGAGAGGACGGGGGTTTATATAGGAGAGGGGTGAAGATGAAAAAGGAAGGTTTTAAGGTAATTTTGGTAGATAAGCCACAAGGGGCTGGGTGACCATCTCTAAACGGTCAGTGGCCATCTGACAGTCAGATGACTATCAGCCAATAGCCAGGCAGCTGTCAGATGCTCAGGCGGTTATCTTGGATAGCTGCGTGGCTGTTTGTTGGCCAGCCAGTCAATAACCTTTTGGCCCTTTCCTTTTTCGTCACCCTTCGATGTAATCCTTTTAGACCTTTGTTCTTTCGATCATCCATAACTTCTCAAATTCAACTCCGATTTATGGTCCACAAATTTTTTTAAAAACTAGACATCAGTAGCTTCACAACGTTATATGACTTATCTTTAGATTCCATTTGGATTAATTTTTGTGATTTTTTGAAGTCATATGTTAGTTTTCGAGACCTTTGACCAACTCCCTCTTGCCTTTCCTTTCTTGGCCTCCAAGGGCATTTTGGTTATTTTCTTTGCTTGACATTCATCTTTATTCCTTCGTCGAGCCTAAAAAATTAAGTGTATATAGCTTACCCTCTACTTTGGAGAGGTTTCTCAGACACAAAAGTTGTCAAAGTACTCTTCATCTTTCTTTTTTCCACCTCAACATCTTCGACTTCATCCTCCTTCTTTCGGACTTTCTCGTCACCTCCTTCTATTCATACAAAAAGTGTGTCCATTCAAGAACTAATGTGCCCATCCAAGAGCTAAGGTGCCCATTAAGGGCGGATGTGCAAACGTGCCTATCTAAGGTGAGTGTGCTCATTCAAGGGTTGAGGTGCCTATTTGAGGGCGAATTTGCCTATCTAAAGTGAGCGTGCCCGTTTAAGGGCTAAGGTGCCCATCTAAGGGCGAACATAACTATATAAGGCGATAATGTGCCCATCTAAGGGTGGATATGCGTATCTAAGGCAAGAAAGCATCCTTATGATGCTATGATAAAGCACTCTTCAGTGCACCCACTTCTTAGGGTTTTTAAAACTCTTTAATGCACTGTGCACCCACTTCTTAGGGTTTTTAATACTCTTTAATGCACTTACTTCTTAGGGTTTTTAACACTCTTCAGTGCACCTACTACTTAGGATTTTTAATACTTTTCAATACGCCTCTTCTTTGGGTTTATGCCTATTCTAAGGGCTTAAAATACTCTTAAGTGCACCTACTTCTTAGGGTTTTTAACACTTTTCAGGGCGCCTCTTCTCAAGGCTCGTGCCTATTCTAAGGGCTTAAAACACTCTTAAGTGGACCTACTTTTCAGGGTTTTTAACACTTTTCAGTGCACCTCTTCTTAGGGCTTATGCCTATTCTAAGGGCTTAAAACACTCTTAAGTGTATCTACTTCTTAGGGCTTCCTTCTAATACAGACCCACTGGGAAAGCTTTTATCATGCACCACTTCGCAGTCTTTGGACCTTCTCATTCTTTATGCCTTCAACTAAGGATCATTTGTACCTTCTTCGATTTCTTCATACTTTGCATTTGCTAGGTTTCATACCCCTCTTTTAAGTATTCTTCATACTTCTTCCAGTCTTTGTACTTATTGGGTTTCATGCCCTTCTTTCAAGTATTCTTGTTTCTATTCTTGATTTATTCTGGTCTACTGGGGAAATCTTTTGAGTTCTTCATCATGGCATTCTTATTGTTCATCATCTGACTCATTGGGTATCTGTCCCTTGTCTTTGCAAATCTTGCAAGATTCAAACATTTCTCAGTGATGTAAAATCAATTCAAATTATACCTTGTTCAGTGTGTTCTTCAACAAATTACTTCCTAGTATCTAGAGAAATTCTTTCATGTGATTTTGGTCAAAGGTTCTATCAATAATATAGCTCTTCTTTCCTTGTGAGTTGCTAAACCGTTGCCATGGTCGAGTGCTTGTCACCAATTCTGGTTGGAAATTCGTTTAGTGTTTTAGGGCCGATATAGAGTTTTCCTTCTCTTCTCTTTCTTCTATTTTTTCTCTCTTATCTTTCTCTTATTTCTTCTTTTTCCTTCTTTTTCCTTTTCTTTTTTTCTTCTTTCTTCCTTCTTTCTTTCTCATTTTTGCCCTTCATTAGAGAGATGGCCGGTTGGCTGTTTGATAGCCGCCCGACTATCTGACCGTCACCCAACGGATGGTCAATAGTTGCCCAGTTATCTGATTGTCGATCGACGGTTGAAGGCTTTTATAAAGCCCGCTCATCCTCTTTCAACTTCATTTACGTATAACTTCTTCATTTTTCATAAGATTAGCTCCCGATTTTTTCCTTCCTGTTTGTCTCAACTTCTTCTTTCTAATGGCAGGTCATCCCATCCACCTTGACTTGAACGAGATTGATCCAATCTGAAAATCGATATTGAGGGGTCTTCTAAAAAACCAGAAGGTGTCGATTGTTTATGATGTGGCTTCTCATATAATCAATCTGGTATGCTGTTTCTTCGTTCTTTGCTTT